>CABFOQ010022206.1:11345-35526 GCA_900660455.1 Gephyroberyx darwinii | reverse complement strand
CAAATCATGAAAACACACAAATCCAACATGACCAGAAGGTAAATCCAACCTGTTGTATTTCTGCTCCCAGGACTGCTCCACCCAGGTGAGCTCCCACTGCAAGCTATTCACATCCTATAAGTGGGGTTTTTAAATGAAAACATCATATTAATATTCAAATACAACAGATCAAGATGATCATATTCCAGTTAGGGCCCTATCGATATGAGATTTGTGGCTCCGATATCGATTTTGATATTTAGGATCTGATATTTCAGAAAAAAAGATATATCTGCCCATCTGCCTACTTTTTTAAAGACAATATAAAGAATAAACATTTCTTTACTAATATTCCACATCCATACCAATGCTGCAATACAATGATGTGTGGTAATGTATACAGTTAAATCTGTTTATAATGGTAAGACAACACATACACTGCCTTTTTATAATAAAGCACATTGCTGGGTAAGCAGTGCTTCTAGCAAGCTAGGCAGCCTAACGCTACTGAGCCCAGGAGCTGAAGTCAAATAAATTAATAATTAAGTCTATATGTTTTTGCTGTGCACAGTAATGCCACAATGACAGTGGTGCATTAAACCATAGTATCACCTTTAATACGTTAGTCTCTTAATGCCTTTCTCTTAGTGGGCTGCTAATACTGCCACAGCAGTACATTTTAGGTAATCATCACATTTGGGTGCTTTCACATGAGTTGGTGCTGTTGTTAGGAGGGAGGAGTGTCTTGTCGCTACTAGCTAACTTGCTTGCTTGTTTGTTGATTGACATTGAAACTTGAATGACGAGGTCAGTCATTACCGTTGTCGACCCATTTGTTGAACAAATTTTCAATTACTTATGTGCAAATCTACAGACTCAGCACAGGCCGTGGTGAGGATGGGTTTGGCTCTGGCTCATCAACTCACATGGAGCTGTCTAGGCTGACAGTAAACTGATGATTTACTGAGTAAACAGGGCCCTCGGCTAGATACATTTTTACTGTATGAACCTACTCGCTGCCACAGCCCTTTATGTATTAGTTCTACAGAGGAGGAATTCTATAGGGAGCCAAAGTTGACGTCACTTCTGCCCGTCTGTGATTCACTTCACTACCGATTACTTAATAGAAGGTGTAACTGTACAGTTCTGATTCTGAAATATCTCATAGAATGAGCTGATATTTATTCATTACTACCTTATGTACACACGTTCTCTGTTCTCTAGTTAGCTCCAGGCTGTTAGCCAGAGACTGACTATATAGCATGTTAAAGCAAACAGACCAAGCCCTTATTTGAGCACCCTGCAACTTTATGAGCAACAGACCAGAGAAAAACAGTTACCTTCTCCAAAGCTTTGGCCCTCTCCTCACTTTTCTGCAGCAGGCTTTTAGTGTGACTAGTGGCTTTGTCAAGGATAGCCTGTGAGGAATAGACAAGCGTTTCTCAACCATGTGCCATGGAAAGCCAAGAGACTGCAGGTTTTCATTCCAACCAAACACTACAGTGGCTGATTTCACTAATTAATACGCCTTCAACCAGAGCGGGGGAACTAATAAGTAAAAACCAGCTGCTGTAGTGTTTGGTTGGAATGAAAACTTGCAGTCTCTTGGCTTTCCATGGCACATCATTGAGAACAACTGGTGAAGAGGGTATTATCAAATGAAGCAAATGGATTTTATTATGTGCTCTTGGGAGGTGTGTCAAGTGTAATTTCCCTTCTTGAAGAAACAGCTGAAAAATAAGCATCAATCCAGACTACAGTTGGTCCTCAGTTCATTTTGTCATGCTAGGCATTTTAGGGTCATTTCCTGTAGTTGGTTACGTTATCACTCCTAAGGTCTTTATTACGGCTTCTACGCTATGAGAACAGCCGCCCACAGACGCCATGACATGATCAACGCGCTGTATTTGGTTAACTGTTGGTTACTCACTGTTTGATGATCCACGATGGTTCGGGTGGTCCGGGACCGGGAGTTTGAATGGGTGCTGAGAGTTGTTAGTTAGGCTAAACTGCTTTGGCTGACTGTCGCGTCATAAATGGTCAAAACCCAAAACAAACGTTCCCCAAAATAAACAGGCTTTTTAAATAAATCAAAACCAGTGGGGAATAAACAAATTCACCAAACAAAACTAAGATTAAACCAAACAAAATAACCAAAACACGCGGCGCGGTTGAAGACTGTATCTTCCTGGCGTCTTCCACTGTCCTAATTTCAGCACACCTGCCTTAATTAAGAGGTTTCTGAGATGTGAGGTCAGGTGCACTTAGTTTAGCACCAAAGACTACCACTAGGTGCTGCCAAATTATTTACATTGATATAATTGAAAATAGGAAATTATAAGAGCTTGCTAGAAATGGCTCTAACAGTCTTATTCATACCATAAATGGAACGGACGTGGAGTGGAGCTCATGTTAGCTGGCAAACGTGCAGCAATAGTTTGTGTCTATTTTCTCTGTGGCACACGTATTTCACAGAAATACAACATGGAAGTAGTAGAAGTAGTAGTAGTAGTAGTTGCATCATATCACCAGAAGCACGTATATATTTGCTGATCAACCTACTAATGTCTTTACTGTTGATGTTCTTGATTAAGACGTGTGCGCTATGTAAATTTTAAAAGCAGCAGTCACTGTGGGACGAACGTCATATCTGCTTTTGAAATATCACGTGGGTCTGCCATGGAATTATCACTAAAATAAATAAGGTGTCACTAAAATGCATAAGGGTAGATGTTATTAAATATTTTGGCTGAGAGAGAAAAAGGCATATAGGTCCTATAGACTTGTCCAATATCACAAATTGCAACACTGACTGAAAAATAATGAAGAAATCTGAAGGAGATTGCGGAGAGTCTACGGAGAAAGTGACTCTACAGAGAGCAATATGACACCCTTCACTGTTTCTCCAAAGACAACACTAGAAAACATAAGACTTGGGATGTTGTTGCCTTGGCTGTGGGAGCACAATGTAAGTACAACCTATTTTCACGGGAAATGTCACCTCTGTGTAGCACATTTTACTCAGAGAATGCTGCTGGACTGTCCATAGAAATATGCTTCTGGTGTGAACAGCCTCGGTGTTGACTCGTGCTCGTAAATCCCGTTGTACGTCTGTTCCGCTTCTGGTCAGAACCAAGGCTTACGAATGGCATGAGATGTGCATTTTCAGGTGTCTCTTATTTGGTCGAAACATGCTTGGTGTGAACACACCCTAAAACACAGCAGGCTATAAGCTGTAGCTCTAAGTGTATCTTCTGAGTGCAATTACTGTAATGGCAAATCTAACTAATGACAACATGGACCAGGCAGCTTTTAACAACAAGATCATCAAGATCAACAAGTTCGCTATCAAAATTACAACTGAACTGAAATCTGTGATGAGTTTGACAACCAGTGAATTAATTACATCTACAACTACAATGGACTTGGATTTTGTAAGAAACGATATTGCAACATTTGCTTTATGGTACTGGTGTGATAAAAGTTCCAAACTTTCAGTAAAACCATCAACAATTCATTAGATTGTTGCTCTTCCAAGCCATTCAGTCAAGGTTACATAAAATCAGTTTGCTTAGAATTGTGACTGTGCTCAAGACAGAAACTTTACAGAGCCATGGATGTTCTGAGTACAGTTATTACAAAGTACAAAGTAAATTAATTACATTATTCTTAATGGATACTTGTTACATCCCAGCCTACTTCTAATTTCAAATGAACTGTAGTGACCTGTACAAGATGGAAAAAATTAGTGTGTTGGTCCTACCTTTCCCTGTAGGATCTTCAGAGCTTCATATTTGCCCTCCAGGTAGCGGTGTGCCACCTCTAGTTCACAACGCAACAATTCTGACGCCTAATCCGCACAACAAAGTCGATTAATTACCACTCATAGTGCTTTTCCACCAACACTGTTCCCGTGCAGGAGCCAGTGCCTAATCTTGAACTGTTTTGCGCATTCCGACCTAAAAAAAAATGGTTCTCGGGTCGCAAAGTTGGTTCTATTCCAGCACCAAAAAGCTGTTGGTCTGGAACCAAGGGACCGTGATGTCAATCGCGATGTCACGAGTGATGTCACTTGCCAGAGGCGGGCTTAATCTTCACTATCTGTGCTAGCTAACCGCCATTTTTAAATACGAGACAGACACAACACACTTTTTAGTTCTGCAAGAAAATTAGTGATTCAAGTGGCACCCAAAACATACAGAATGGCTCAGGTCCAGATTGGTGGAAACGCAGGCCAGTTCTTAGGAAGGTTAGCTGGTTCCAGTGCTCAGCACAGGCTGGGTACCGCCACCGGCACAGAAACCGCATTGGTGGAAAAGCGCTAGCAAAATCTTTGTTAAACAAGAGCTTCAACTAAGCAGAAGTCTGATGGTCAAATGCTTTTTATCAACCCTTTATTTATTTGTTTTCATAACTTTCTTCTCCTACCTCGGTTTCTTCCTGTAGTCTTTCTTTCAGCTCTTCTTTGGACAGGTCAACCAGAGAGCCTGATGGATCATGAAAATGGTGTGAACATGCATTAGAAATCATGGGAATTGTGCGCGTGTGTTCTTGGACTTCTATCAGTGCGAGAGACAGTTTTAGACCTTCAGAGTTGCAGTACTGAACAATGCTGATTCGTCAATACAAGCGATGCAAAAATTGCCAAGTCCACTGTTCTTAAATGCCGGTAAACAGCTGTGCTTGTTCAATACTCATTTCGTATTTCATTGAACACATCTCACAGCTATATCTATTATTTTGTAAAATGGGCAGACGACGAGGTATAGGCACTGATCTGTATTTTTTCAGTTGATGTGGGGGTGGTTGCGTACCTTAATGACAGTTGTACTTTTGTGGTGTCACATACTCCTTATTTTCATATTCTCAACCTCGAACTCTTTTGGGAATTAAAAAGGTTCCTGCTGAGAAGGTTCCTGCTCAAAAAAGTACCCAAAAGATTCAGTTCCTGTGGTAAAAAAAAAAAGGGTTCTGTTCTCATCACTTAGTGGCCAAATTGACCAACCGGACAATCTCCTAACAACTCACTGTATTAATTTGAGGTTAAAGTTTGGGGAATGAATGTAGTCAAGTATAGTATGACAAGTGTGCGGGTCCTGGGGCAACAGATACTGGGCTATTTCCATTGACCTCACCTCTCCCACCAATGTCAACAGTGTGGGCAAACAGAATGGAAAGCCAAATATTGGCCCAGGACACAAAGTGAAAGCCTGTCATAATTTCACATTAGCATAAGAATTTGCAGCTAACAGTAATAATCCTGTTAACGTAATAAATTCCACATTAATATTTTTTAAAAATTACCTAGTATCCCCATAAAAATGATAACTTTATTTGGTTTTATTACATTAACCAAAGGGTTTTCAAAAATATAGTAACTGAACTGATAAAGAATAATACCAGGGAAAATTCAATACACAACTGTTGACAGATCTATTGACAGATTTGATTGAAGATGTTTAAAAAGGGATGAATATGCATCCACAACCTTCCTATTATAACCCAATGTAATAATGATTACATTAATATGAAAAAAGTTACATTACATTGATGGCAGGTAACTTCAATTACATTAATGGAAAATGTATTTAAGTTAACAGGATTATTATGGGAACTATACTTAAATTAATAGGATTGTTACACTATTAGCTGTAAATTGTTAATACATTCATGGTTTCTTATGTTAATGAGAAATTATTACATTAACAGTTGCGACAGGCCTCGGTGTCTCTGGCCACAAGCTAAGATCCCTATATCTTCTCATTAACACACATCATACAGTAGTATGCAATTTTTTAATATTCCTGGACTGACTGGGGAAATGTGGTCTGTGTGTATGGCCACCAATAGAAGACTGTGGAAAAGTTGACTTTCTTTGGATAAATAAAGGTTAAAGGTGCACTCTGTAACAAACAAACGAGACCATCACTGAGAAGAGTGGCAGCCTCTACAGTGCAGACTCTACAGTGCATTTTACATTGTGTGCCACCTATTTGGATTTGGAGGGAAATCTGCTGGATTGCTTTATGGTACAAAACGGGAAGAGATAAAGCTTTCAGAGTTTCTGGCAACGGCAGATAGTGGAAGTAGTGAAAGGCAGTTGAAAAAAATCACTTCCAACATATTAATCTTCTTCAGAAAAGCCAAAAATGCCCAGGAGAGGGAGGGGGGGCAGGGAGCCACAGGGTTTATGGGAAATGTAATCTTAATTTGGAGAAGCTCTAGCAATATCAGGCTACCAAGAGGCTACCAAATGTCTCCAGCATAGTTTCATTTGTTTACAGTAATAGCAAGGTATCATAATTAATTTGACAATGATGTATTGATGATTAAAAATGCTACATGGGGCAACTTTAAATCAAAAGTAAAGGTTTTGAACTGTGGGTCTCCTTACCAGTCCCAGTCAGCCTCCAGGGTACTTTCCCCCCGACCTCGGCCACCTGGGTGAATCCAACATCCAGCCTGGATGTCCAGGCTGAATCGCTCGCTTGGCTTGCCCGCCGGAGGAGCTCTGTTGTGGGCAGCAGGTTCCCCGTATGCCCAGAGGCACTGCGGCTCTTCTTGCTAGTGGTGGTGGGTGCTGGTGCCGTCCCGTCACCCAGGTCTCCGTCCGCCATGTCATCCTCCAGGCTGCCGACCCCCTGCATCTATAACAGGTCAAAGTTAATTCATACCAGGTCAAACCCATCTATATTCTAACCTGTTTATAACATTTCTATCATATTAGAAATAATATGATATAATAATATACTCGCTTAAAGACTCTCCTGAATCAAAGGACATAGTACTTGTATACTAATTGAGCGATTTCCCTTATTTCAAGACAAGAAGAAATCCGAATTGCATTGGAAACAAGTGGAATTATTTCACCCCATTGGCAGATCTGTTTTAAGAAAAATAATATTCGAGGACTCAGTACCGTACTTAAGATGGAAATGTTTTTACATACTATAACATGACTATAGACTTCAGAACGACGTCAGTACCATTAGAATTCACCGAAAACGTCAAGAATTTTACATTCTTACCTGTAACGTTACAGAATGAACAATGTGTTAACTTATAACCGATAGTTACTTCGCTTTTCTACCTGTGGTTCCTCTTACCTGTAGCTTTGAGGAAATAAACTCCATTTTCCTTATAGCTTGGAGGCTTTACTGCTACAGATATAAATATATAGCAGGATACAGCGGTAGTACAAGCTTAACATACATTCATCCATCCGGTTCCACATTACCAACTACACTAACGTTTACTTTTATTCTCCAGTCCGTCTAGTCTTGTAAAACATGTTAAGCGTCAGGGATCAAGCACACACACACACACACACGATAACACAACACTTCCTGTCACAACCTTGAAAATAAGAGCATTGTCGACCAATATGTCTTTCAACGTTGTTAACTAATATAAAGTTCCTAAAAGAAGATAAATAACGCATGCATTTAATGAGTAAACTGTACTACAATGGATATACAATTACTGTGTTTGCGGCAAAATGTCCTTTTTCGGGAAATGTATTAATATCTATATAGGCCTGTGTAAGATGTCACATATACAGGGATGCAAAAACTGTACAACAAATTCTCAAACATTACACTTATACCAGACTACTTAGAAGGGTATCTACCATCTTATAAAAGTATATTTAATCTATAAAACACTACAACAGAGGACTTCCGGCTACAACTTCCAAAATAAAATCCTTAGACAAATGCGTTACAAGTGGTTACATGGTGAAAACAACCTGTTGTATTTAAGAAGGAATCTGTAGGAAATGAAACTAGCTACCTGCTACAGTTACTGCTTGAAACACAGAGCAAGTCCTTCACCATCACCAGAGGGGATATTTAAAATTCCTTCATGTGAAACTGGAGAGTAAATATTAGTTTACTGGGCGTCAACAATGACAACATGATAGCATCAAAAAAAAAAAGCCAGACTCTCAGCTTTAAACAAAATACTTTTTTATTCACACACTTACTTTTACTTGACATGAGCAAAATAGTATTCAAATAAGCATTTAACGACATGTCATATTTCTTATTTCCTACTCAAGAGAAACGCAGTAAAAAAAAAAAGTGAACTGTCAACCCTTCAATGTCTGAAGTGTTCCTTGACAAAAGGTCTATGAAAGGTTATTCAGACTAAAATAATGAAACCTATCTCAACAGCAAAACAAAAAGTTTTGAAACAAGAAAAAGTGCTGAAACTGCACTTGAAACAAATAAATATTCACAATATTTCAGACATTAACAAATGACCTGTAAGAGCTAGTTTGGGAGATTATTACAACTGATCCCAAAGCTTTACTGCAAAACGTATCATGACTCGGTATCTTGTCCAGCTAGAGAAACACATTCAGTTCCAATTCAAGTGCCACAGGACAATAAGCTTCCATATCCATATTCCAAATGACCATGTCTTGTCTAGTTGACACCTCAATGAGGCAAAATGCTGTTAATACCAGAATAATCATTACCATAATCATTGCCATAATACTAATCATGACCATAATGCACAGTATTACAATGAAAAAGTGAAATAAGTCCAAAAGTATCACAGTTTAGAGGCAAGGCGGGGGTATGTTAAGCGAATGGGTGAGAAGTCATCCTGGCTGTGGGCTCCGTTATTCACTGGCGTATTCCTCTATCAGCAGTTCCTCCTCCTCCAGAAGTGCTTGGCTTGTGGTGGGCTGGGGCTGGCTGGCCGGCAGATCCCCGCCCAGTCCTGCCAGGCCTTCCTCCTTCTCCTCCTCCTCCTCCTCCTCCTTCTCACTGTTCAGCTCCAGCAGGCCTGGCTCTTTGTCCGTCAGGGCCTCCAGTTTTAACCTGGAGAGACACAACAGAAAGGAAGGCATTATAATGGTGCTTTATGGCAGTGGTTTTCAATAGTGTGCCATCGTGACCCGAGAGTATACAGGTTTTCTTTCCACTGATTAGTTGCTCCTCTATGGTCGAAGGTGTCTAAAGACTAAGTTGGACTGCCATTCAAAAACATTTCCCATTCATCCAGAACAGTACTCTGTAAAAACAATCACTAAATAGGTGTTCTACCAGTTCTTGCTCCCTGTTACAGAAGCTACAGTTTAGAATTATGTTACAAATGTATTTTGAAGTGACATTATTACAATAATAACATTCAACCCCGTTCGCACTACAGGATGATCTGACCATCAGGCCAAAGTGTCCCCTCATTCCCCAGTGCAGCCAGGCTTACAAATGGGCATTAAAATCATCTAGTGTGACCTAGCCTTTAGCCAGTGAAATCAGCTGCTGTGGCACTTGGCTGGAATTAAAATCTGCAGACTCTAGGTTTGCAATAGTTGAAACCATTGAGTTTATGGGGAGATCAAATGTCCTCATCATCCAAACATGCTGTAATATGTGCTGTACCTGCCAGAGATCCTCTTCATGGGGAGCTGACCCACACCCTGGATAAAGGCTATCTGAGCTGGGAGACAGAAAGTGAACCACAGCATGGTTATCTGAAACAAATCATCTCACACTTTACCCTACCAAACACACTCATTGTGCAGTTTAGCACAGAATGCTACGCTAGTCTGACTTGCAAGATCCAGCTTGGCATAAACAGCTTGGTGTAGGGATGGGCACAAGTAGTCAAATTCTCGATTACCGAAAAAGGATATTAAAAATCGACTACTGGTGAACTTAAAATAATTATGGGTAATGATGTTAATGGATGGTGTGGGTGGCACAGTCAGTTGGCTAGAAACATAAGTTGCTGCTGATGAGACCCTAGTAGCTGGTATGAATGATGGAGAGCCCTGCCTTGAGAGAATCACAGCAGTTAACACTCCGAGGACTACCGCGCTAAACCGGAGGAAACTTTACTTGAACCAGCCATGCATCTCATCCAGCCAAAATTGCCAATGGAGGCAGATGAAAACATTTCGAAAAGACATCCAAAAATTTACAATTGTGTCATTGTGCCTGTGCTACCCTGGTCAAGATTGCTAACATGGAAGGTGCGCAAAGATGGCTCTTTAAGAATTGGATTTCAATGCATTTTCCATCACAGGGCAACATGCAGATGTAGAGCTTGTTTTCCTTCATTAGAACTAGGCTCAAACATAGTAAGTTAGCAGGATATCTGAAAAACTCATTTGATTTTGGTGGTGATCCAGATCTGGGACTTCCACCATAAGATGATTATGATGATTTTTTTAAGGGCGATAGAGGTTTGATCCCAAATCCTAAGGGTATGTTTGTTGCTTTGGGTGTAACAGCAAGTTGCAGAATCATTCAGCTTTGGTGGAGGTTTCCACTTTCAGAGCAACCTTTAGTTTTTCCTGTTTCTATTAAAGGTCTATCAGCGTAATTTGGGAGCATGTAACTTAAGTTACTATGTTCCGAGATGTCTGTGTGACTACGTGTAACAATAATAATATGTCAACTCTTGATTTCTACCCATCCCTAGCTTGGTATAATATTGCTGGGTAAACTACTGCACAACACTGAAAAGTGTTTGTATGCTACACAGAAGAAGCTAGTAACCTACTACTGATTGCATTTAACTTTGAATCAAAATGGGAATAAATGTATTTTTTTAACACCATAATATTGCACCAGTCAAACAGGTTTTGATTAATGGCAAGACGCAAATTCAAATGCACAGTAACTATTGCAACACCACAGACACTGGCCCTTTGAATAGCATTTACATGAATACATTTAGTAGAGATGGAAGGACATGACTAACAGTCTTTCATTATGAAGTAAATCAATACTAAACACCTACATCCAGTGTGTGTCAGTGTGTGTGTGTGTGTGTGTGTGTGTGTGTGTGTCACCTTGGTTTCTCATAGGGTTGGTGAGCTTTGCGAGGTAGGGCAGTAGTTCAGTCTGGAGGCTGACTGGTGTTAGACAGAAGTTGTTGAAGAGAGACTGGGCAGCAAGGCAGTTCTCACGGTGCTGAGAGGAACAACATCAGTCTGACAATAAAATCTGGATATTCCTACTTCAAATCAGTGTTGGGGTAGCTACTTTGAAAGTATAGTTTTGCGAGCTACCCGTTACAGTCATATTGGAAGAAGTTGAACTAAAGCAAAGCTGCCCTCAACACGGATTGGATGTCATCAAATTAAAATAAATAAACAATCTTCAACATCTGACCTGCTAATTTTTTAGAGTCAAAAATAGTTCATAGTTGCAGTAGTGAACTATGCCTGAAAAAATATACACTACTAAAAACACTATCCACATTTGGATTTAGTTGAACTACCACCGAGCTACTTCAAAATATAGTATATAGTATACTATAGTATATAGTATAGTATATACTTCAAAATATAAACTACTAGCTTAATACTTAATATGTGGTTAAAGTACTACTACTACCACCAACTTGGTCAGTGGTATTGACACGTGCAGGTCTTCCTTACCTTCTTGTTGACCTGCAGCCAGTTGGGTTTGTGCAGTGGCCTGAACCCGACAGAAACCTGTCCAGAGTTGGAATGAAGCAGCCCCCTGGTGGCCACCGAGGAGCCGTACTCTCCCATGGTGCTGCGACACTGAAAACAGCGTAACACAACTTGGTAAAGCCCACTGCTCACAGTCAATCAAACATGCAGCATGGTGCAGGCAATTGTGCAGACATACGGTGCAGTCCGAAAAATGTTTCTTAGGACAATAAGTTGAAATGTGCAAAGGTTAAAATGACAATTTTATTCAACTAGTTACTAATGTTAAGTAATGTAATGGTAAGTTGTAGCAATTTACACCATTAGATTGTTTGATTTAAGTTTTGCATATTGTTTGTTTGGGCTTAATCCTTTGTTGAGTGTGTAACGTTAACGTAGTGGCCTTGCTAGGTGTATGTTAGCAGTAATGTTAGCTGTTAGGTTGTAGTAGAAAGCTATTAGTAGTGACTTTATTTTTTCCATTATTATATTTTCAGGTTATGGTTCAAATCTGAAAACTTGTCAACTGTAAGTTTAGCTTGGTTGCTTGACTCGTTAGCCAAGACATCCACAGCTGGCTAGCATGGAACTAGCACTAAACTTTTAAAAACTTTACAAATTTACAAAGTGCTTTAACAATAATATAAAAGCAAACGTCATCCTCATATATGAATATATTGTGAGTATGACATCAAAGCTCTCTCAAGGCTTTGTTTGTTGGTGTGTTTGGGGAGAGACTGACCGTCCATTCGGCGGTGAGGAAGTCGGCATCGGACAGATAGTCGCTGGCCTGGGCCACGTCCTCCATCTCGGAGAAGAAGTCCAGGTAGTTCTGGTGGAGGTACAAGTTGAACAACTCACCAGACATGTGCGATCGCTCCACCACCAACTGGGTGAAGAGACACGGAAAAGGCAGTTCTGAGTGTACATAACAAGAAAGAGGTTTTAATGAGTCTAATTTTAAATATAGTTATGTGTACCTCCGGGTCTACTAGTAACATTTGTCTGTGGTGTTGTGATAGGTGGAATGGCAGATTGGGTCCATGGGAGCGATCAGCACCCTCAGGGTTCCCTCCTGTTGATGACAGAGACAACAACCAATGTCAACCAGCTGAATAAGGGCTTTTTCAAGCCTATAGTCTGTTTGCTTTGATCTGAATGTTGAGATGAGTTATTCCTTTGCAATCATATTTGATCAAGAAAGCCAGAAAACAATTGGTGTGGGAGAAGACTTTCTACCTAGGTAAACAGAGCATCAACATCATCAGAGTTTGTGAATCATCAAACACTGAGGATTGTGCCTGTTGTGGTCACCATTACCTCACTAGGTGAATTAGGCATTTGTGGGAAGAGCTTAAAACAGGCAGTGAAGGAAGGAATCACACTGACTGGGTGCAGGCAGAAAGCGCCTAATGTAGGTAATCTTCAGTGTTAAGGGGTCTGAACCACTTGCTTGACAGAAGCATGCTGGTACTTTTTTCTGAGCAGTACATGTACATGTACATGTGCTGATTGATTTCTTAGCAGCTAGAACTGTGGCTTGTTTTCTCTTGTTTGTTTGTAGCGTGTTAGCAGCCATTGTTTGCTAATAGCATGGTTGTTGTGGCTGTTTATCAATAGCATGTTTGCTGGGTATTGATGTGTTGTTATGCTAGCTTGTGTAGCATGCTATTTGACAGAGCGTTTAGTAGTAGCATGGTTGCTGGTTTAACGATTCTTTAGAATATTGATATGTTGGCTTCTTAGCCTTAATTACGTAACATAATAGCTTAGACATGGTAGCTGGACTGAGCTGTGACACACTGTTCTCAGCTCTTGGTATGATTTTTTATTGATACAATTTGGTTTCTGATCTGCTGAGTGGGCTGTCTCAAGTCAGCAGAATCAGCCATCCCTTTAGCTTTTCGTTGTTGTTGAAATCAATAATCAGAAATGATTGCGTAACATTGGGAATTAGAAATAAGCCTAACATAGGTACAGGGCAGTGTAGCCAGTTTTAGTTGTATTTGCTGTTGAGTGTCAAGGGACGGTAGAAATCACTGTTGAGTCTTCTGGAGGTGTCGTGGGCCTAAATCAATTAAACATCTATAATACAAGGAGAGCACTTGATAACCAAAGTGACATACCTAGACTCACACACTCAACCCTGTAGCATTTAGATTAGGTGGCTAGTGAATGATGCTGCCTGTCTAATAGTCCTGTAGATTTATGACGGCGTAGACTGATGTCCTCTATAGTCACCATTGAGGTTAGTACATCATTCTTTCTGACATCTGAATTGGGCTTCTGTATAAATGCTCACCCTGGATTATGGCACAAATGATTATAACATCAAATCCTGTCGATACATGCTGTTTGTGGAATGAGCTTCTGAATAAATCATTGATACCTTTTCACTTAATTTCTACAAGTTTGTAGAAATAAGGGATTCTGCTGACACTGCTGCAAGTTCAACCACCCTGGGCAGATGAGTTTCAGATCAGACCATTTACGATACTAAATGGATCTACTCCCACACCACAACAATCTTTTTCAGTTACTTTCTACAATATTTGCATATAGCCAATTTTCCAATGGACCTCCATGACAGAGTCAGCCATGATGGATAGGAGGATTTTTGACGCAACTGCAAAGCCTCTACAAATAATAAACCAGAAGGCAGGAATGACTCACTCTTGCAGTGGAGGATCTTTCCCAGTGCTCTGAATAGAAACAGAGGTGCATCTTTCCCTCCGATGGCCTGCTCTTCTTCCTGTTCCTTCGTCTGCTTGGACTTCCTCTTCCTCTGCGTTGCTTTGGAAACGGCTTTGCCCAATGAGGTTGCAGATCTGTCCTTCTTCATGCCCCACAGCCCCTTTTCCAATGAGATGTCTGGAAAATTCAAATGTTGAGAGAAACATTGCATTAGCCAAGATTTGTAAAATCCAGCTGTCTTATCAGCCTAAATCATGGAGTGGGGCTGAGACACTGCAGATTCCAAATAAAATTCTGGTGGTGTTATGGTCAGTGGTCATCTCCGCAGGAAGTGATGAATCGAAACTTAAGAGTGAAATCCAAATGTGTCTCATAAACAGCGATGAGTAGTAATGTTACGCTTGATACCGGGGCTTCGAACCGCGTGTCGAGAACGTTGGGCAGATTCTCATGAACCGATGTATCAAAGGCTTGTATCGTTTTAACGTCATTACGTCATCGATGCCATTTGAAGCCTCATTCACGTACGTGCTTCAGGAATCGATTCGGGTTTAGCGGGCAGTTTCAAAATCACGGATATAAGGAAAGAAGTCCCCCCATAATTCGTGGGTTGTAGTAGGACAGGAGACTTTTGTGACGAGATAGTATTGAGATAGTTTTGAGATAGAGTTGAGATAGTGATGAGAGATGGAGCCACAGAGAAAGCGCAGATTTTCCCCAGTATGGGCACACTTTGATTTAATTTCTCCCAATAAGGTAAATCTATGCATAGGTATCATGCCATAACTAGATACAGATATCATGTCTATGTATACATTGAATTGCTTGGGAGGGTCCTTACTTTCCGTTTCAACACTGTGTTTTATTCTTAAGGTGAAGTGCTTGTTGTGCACCAAGGAATTGATGTACAATAATAACACTTCAGGTATGCTTAGGCATTACCGTGCCTTGCATGTCTAGGGAGTCTAGGGAGGACAATGCTGTTCCATTCATTGAAGGTAGGCCATCTTCAAAAAGTTGTATATAATAATAAACATTTTAATATTACGTAGTGTTTGCTTAATAATTCTTACTGAAATTAATAAAAATACATATTTAAATAGGCTATGTTTTTGTTCATGTCATTTTGTCCTAGCAACCAGGAAGCATGAGCTGGATGAAGCACTGGTGAATATGGTTGTAAAGGACACAGCCATTCTCAGTGGTGGAGGATGAGGGCTTTCAGGAGTTTGTACATGAACTGGACCCAACCTATGTTCTCCCTACTAGGCAGGTGTGTATGGATAAAGCAGAGGACACATTTTACAATTTTTACTAGACAATCAAGCACTCTTCTTTTCTTTTTCTTCAGGCTTTAAAGGCCATGGTTGAGGCCAAATACAAGGACCCCAAGGAGAAGGCAAAGGCTCAGTTGCAGAAGGCGACTGCATCCATTACTATGGACGCATGGACCTAGCTGTAACCTGCCATTATGTGGATGACCGCAGTCAGTTGTGTACTGTTCTGTTGGGAGTAGGAAAATTCCCACAGGCCCACACAGCAGAAAACATGGCTGCTGTGAAAATATCTCTCATGGAGGACTGCCTTAAACCTGGTGGTGAAAAGGGCTCTTGAGCAGACCCCTGGGCTCCATGAGATCAGAACGAAGGCGAGGAAACTGGTTGGCTACTTCAGAAGTAGCACCACTGCAAAGGTATATGGCATTTCATTAATACTATATATTTAGTATCCTACTGTATCTTTATTACTGTGTCTCCTTGTAATTCAATTTGTTTTGGATGCTGCTATGTTTCTGCATTACTGCTGCGTTGACAGTAGAATTTACAATAAATTGTACTGAATCAAAGATTCAATCAAAGATAGTAACTAATTTACCATGCTATCCTCTTAAGGAGTGGCTTACCCAGGTACAACAACAAATGGGGCGACAAAAACTGAAACTCATCCAGGAGGTGGAAACACGTTGGAGCAGTTCATTCCAAATGTTCCAACGTCTCTATGATCTAAGAGAGCCAGTTTGGGCAGCCTTAGCATCACTTCAAACTGATATCCCCCCACTGACAGCAGAAGACTTTCGTAATGTAGGTGCCTGCGTGTGCTGTCCCCCTTTAATGATGCCACTGTTGAATTGTCTGAGGAGAAGAGAGTCTCTGGCTCCAAGGTGATACCTCTCTTGAAGATGCTGGAAGAAATGCCATCAATGGCTACAGTCATGGCAGCTCAGCTAGGAGAGCATCTGATAAGGCTCTTAAGAGAAAGGCTGTTCATGCTTCAATCCATGAGCATAATGTCAATGGCAACATTGCTGGACCGTAGGTTCAAAACTCTCAGATTTTTCAGCCACCACAAAGCTACTGAAGCTGTAAAACAGCTGACATTAGAATGCACCTCAATCATGAGATTGGCGCCCTCGCTACCATCATCAGCACCACCACAACCATCAACCTCACAAAGTGCAGCACCATCAGGTGATGTTTCTTATACATTTTTGAGTTGCTGACATGGAATTAATTAATTTTATATTAACAGGGTAGATACCCATGTCACAAAGTTAGCTACATTCCTAACAATGTCTGTCAACATTTCTTAGGCAAAAACCTCTGGAGGCATCTGGACAACAGTGTGGTGCAGATCACAAACATGCAGAATGTGACTGCTGGCGCCACAAAGGAGGTCCAGCGTTACTTGGCTGAACCAAACCTCCCAAGATCAAAGGACCCATTAAAGTATTGGTCTGCACAGTGAGCCGTTTACCCCCACCTGTACCAGTTGGCATTGGGATTTTTGTGCACCCCTACGTCTTCTGTTCCATGTGAACGTTTGTTACATTGTAACAAAAAAGAGGAACCATCTGAGCCCTCACACTGTTGAACAACTGCTATTTCTAAATAAAAATCAATAGTTTTCATCCCCCTAAATAAAAATCAATCATTGTCATCCCCCATCACCTATGCCCAGTTACACAAGCACTTTCCCTGTCCTCAAGCCAGTTACATAAACATATCCAAAACCCCATACACCGCCCAGTTAAAAGAAGCACACTCACTCATCTGTTGAAGCCTTCTGTCTGTTCTCTCTTTGTCCTTCTGTAGCTATATTTAAATATTACCATACTGATAATTACACCAATGGACTATACAATGGGTACATTCCCCCCATTACTAGCATTATAATAACAAGCCACATACGTAACAGTTTTTCCACAGGCCAGATTTGAACTCATGAATCCCATTTCTCCTGAAGCACACTATGAGCAGTGTAGCTACACACTTTGCAGGATGAGATTGTACTGCACGTGGAGACCTTTCTACAGCATTATTGCCTGCTCTAATTTCTTTAGACCAGCAGGGGACCCTAGTGTGCTCTTGAAGCCTTGAGAAATGAACCCATTTTCAACCCATTTGGCTGGAATCCTTCAATGCTTTGAGAAGCTTCATCTCGCCATCACTAAGGCTGAAGGACATAGCAGGCAATCAAATTGGTAGGCCTTTGTCTACCGCAAAGTGAGCATCATGTGCTTGGCTCACCATGGCCTTACAAAAGAGGAAGAGGCAGAGCCCCAGTTCAAACCTCCCTCTTATACTCAGTCCAATCACATGATCACACAATGAGACTCTGCTACCATCCTCAGCCAGCATTGAAAGAAGAGAGAAAGATGTGTGCCTAACACTAATCCTACTGACTCTAACACATACCCTTAGGCAAAAATAGAAGTTATCCAGAGTTATTTTATTAGACTATGCAACATAGAAACATTGTTATCTTATCATTAAGCGTTTGATGCATAGATTTATTTTGGGCTTATTGAAACCAAGAAATAGCAATTACCATTTAAAACAACGTTGAAAGTCCAAAAACATAGTCACTATGTGATTATTATTCTTTTTTAAAAATTCAATAGCCTCTATATGCAGCTGCTTTATAATGTGGGTTTGTATTTAGCATAGTAAATTATTGCAGCTAATCATAACTGTTGTTATGGCCATAGAAAATATACTTCCTGATCCAGAGTGGGCGTCTGAGCACCTTGAGACCATAGCTTGAGACTCATTATGGTAAGTAAATACAACCTACCATGACAGTTTTGCCTTCGGGCCAGTCGTTAGCTAGCTAGCAAGCTAGCAAACAGGATAATGGTAAAGTTAGCTCTTTCAGAGTGGTGCTAATGTTCGCTGTGTTGACTAGACCTTAAATGGTGAGTTAGCAAGCAAGAATGGCATTTCTATTCCTGAAAACTAGACCGAGCAAAAGAGAGCATCTTAGTTCTTTTTAAATAAGTTATTTTTATATTACACAATTACAACCCCAGGTTATTTTTATTGCAAAATTATTACTTTAATGGGGTTTCACCTAGGTCACGATTGGTTTGAGCTCTTCAGAAAGCGCCACCATCTATCATGCCGAACCCCAGAGGCTACGTCATTGGCAAGAGCCACTGCCTTCAATAGACAGAATGTTGGAAAATTCTTCAACAATCTGGCATCAGTGATGGAGTGGTATGATTCAGATAAGCTAACTATGTCTGAGTACAATTCTGAATCAGTCATTTTATGAAGGAATGTTCATCTGAATGTGTTTTATGTTTTATATCAGATACAAATTCCCTCCACATATGATCTACAACATGGGCGAGACAGGTGTCACAACTGTCCAGTCGCCAAAAGAAATTGTGACAGAGAGGGGCAAGAAACAAGTTGGCTCTGTCAGCTGAAAGACGACAACTTATAACAAAGATTTGTGCTGTCAATGCAACAGGAAATGCTGTTCCACCACTATTCATTTTTCCACAAGTCTGGTACAAGGATCATTTCCTCAGAGGAGCACCCATTAGTTCAGCTGGATGCTCAATGAAGTCTGGATGGACAAATGAAGATATCTTTACACGCTACCTAGAGCACTTCATCAACCACACCAACTGCTCAAAAGAGAATCCTGCTTTGCTTCTTCTTGACAATCACGAATCTCACGTCTCCGTCAAAGCTGTAGAAATCACTGCACCAAAAGGAAGATATCCGGGTGAAAACGGTGACGTGTGACACCATGGAACATCAGATTTTAAGTCACTTCCCGCAAATTGCCGCTAACTTGGAACGCTCAGCTGAAAACTATCCCCCGTCCCCTTCCAACACGTCGAGTCCTACAGTAGCCTTTCATATGTAAAGGAAACACTGGTTGGGTATTCAAATTCAAACAAGACCATTAGGGACAGGGTGAAAGCAACCATGGTTAACACCTACACATTTGTACCGCTGACTTTTTTCTCTCTGGCAGTATTGATAAGATAGCCTATTTGGTGGTCAGAAAAACTTATCATGCTGCATAACAGCCTATAAGAGCCTTGCAGTCTAGTATGCCAAACTATTGCCTGTTTGTTTCAAATCTCTCGGATAATTATATTATTCAACAGCCTATTGCAATTACTTTGAAGCAGCAATAGTGACAGTGAATTTACTTGTGTGAGAGTTATGTGACAACATTGACCACATCCTCTACGTTTTCTACCAGCCAGGTGAGGTGTCCAAGGTGAAGTTATGTCATGACGAGAAAAAAAATGGTAGGTTAGGCTTTATTAAGACTTTATTTCTACTGGGAAAAATGAACTCACAAGTATGTACGCATTGTAATGTAACTGAAAGCCTATGGGCATAAATTGGGAGGAGTTAAACTAGGCACAGAACCAATGAAACCTGTCCTAAGACATATGAATGACCAGTAAAATCCCATGTAACGTCATCAGTCTTAGCTGGTCTTCCAATCAAATTGAAAGCCATTATTGCATGGTGCTCCCCACGTGGGTCTGGCGTGAACTGCGATATGGCACGCAGCTATGAAAATTCCCTTTGTTCTAAGGAGGTAAGTACTCCACCCCCCATCGAGACTGATGGCAGATGTTCCTTGGGGATTTTTGACTCCCGCACAGACATACTGGTTCGTTTCCATCAGTTTTCAGGCGCGCATGAATTTAAATTTGCGGGTCGTTAACTCACAATTACTGCCGAATACATTAAGTTCCGTGAAGATTCGCGGCTGTGTTCGGAGTCAGAAACGTGGCTTTTTGTGCAGTGAATCGCGAAGGATAATGGAATTGTATTGCTGACCCTACCACCTCATACATCTCATCGCCTCCAGCCCTTGGATAAAACTGTCTTTTGGCCCCTGAAAAGATTCTACAACCAAGCAATGGATGCTTGGATGCGATCCAACCCTGGAAAGACAGTCACAATTTATGATGTCCCAGGGCTGATGAATGATGCATTTGTGGCAGAAATGACACCCAGAAACATCCTGTCTGGCTTCAGATACACAGGTGTCTGTCCATTTCACACAAACATATTCCCTGACGATGTGTTTGAGCCATCTGCAGTCACAGACAGACCCAATCCTGAGCAATCTGCAACTGCTGAGACATCCGAGCCATCTACCTCACAGTACACAGGGTCTACCTCTGCTGAGCCACAGTTTGAGAGGATGGACCAGCAGACGCCCTCATCAGATGTCTACAGTGAGGGTGGATCAACCTGTGAGGTACCTGGAAGTTCTTCCAGCACTATGTGTCACCAGAGCACATCATTCCACTCCCAAAAGTGTCATCTGCAAGGGGAAAGAAAGAGGGTCAAAACACTAATCTTGAGTGACACTCCTGAGAAACTTGCCACAGAGAAAGCACACCAAAAGAGAGCACAAAAGAAGGCTCCAAAAAAACAAATTGAGAAGCAATTTGTGAAACGGGGAAGAAAAAGGGCTGAAAGCAAACAATTGAGGAGGAAAGCAGCTCAAATGAAATGATACGACTGTTGTGCTAAATGACTGCACAGATGATGAAAGTCCAGAAGAATCGAGTGATGATGATTTGACAACCCTTGCTGTAGGTGATTTTGTTGTGGTCAAATTTGCTGGTACGGCTAAATCCAAAATATACCACTACATTGGGTTACTTGAGAACGTTTCAGAGGATGAGCTTGAGGCAAGATTCTGCCCTATGCAGAGTGTGCCCTATGCTCGACAAGCCAACTTTTGCATTCAAATCAATGAATGAAGGAACCTTTCCAAGAGAGGATGTTGTGAAAAAGTTGCCAAGACCAATCACAGTTGGTAGGAACAGCTAGACGGGAAAAACAGCTCGTCTTTCCATGCACTCTTGAAAAGTGGAATGTGGAGTAAGGCACAGAGGCGCTGTGCTGAGCCACACTGAAAGTGGTCAGTCACGCACACACACACTACACACTTACACACACACACATACATACATACACCCACAAAACACACACGTTTTGGGTGTCACTGTTACAAGTTCATGTTAATGTTTGATCACTCTTCCAAGTGTTACAATGTTGATGTAATAAATAAATATAAATTGTTGACTAATGTTAAGTTTAAGCCACACACTAACATGCTGTACATATACACAAAAGCACATTTACACATACATTCTTTCTGTAGCTAACACACAAAGATCACAGTTTAATCTTTACTGAAAATGTTTAGGTGTCATGTTGAACAACAGGACACAAACATATGGTTTTACTTAAAAGTATGAGTTTTTCCCTTTGTTAAATTGATGGCATTAATAAAGTTCTCAAAATTATCTCAAAATTGTTTGATTTTGTGTCATTTTTATATCAATATTTAACGGTGGCACTATTTACCCCTAGAGGGCTCAATTTACCCTGTCCCCATGCTCATTTTACCCCTACCTTGGGGCAGGTTGTGCCATAGGACTAACTTTTTTTGATGGGTCATTGTTCTAAAACCATAATAATTAGATAACTTGTTTTAATTTTCATGGGTACACAACAACCTGAGGTATATATAGTAACTATTATTTGAAACAAATACACTTTTATTTTGCAGTAAAATCATCAAATGTTTCTCTTTATTAATGGCGCTATAGTAGTTGATGTAGGTCCTCTTTAGATGCCCGTGAAATTCAGATACTTGCCATACAAACATGAGTTTTCCCGAGCAGATGCCCTGGAACGCATTTGATTGGAAGTCGGGAAAACCGACTTGGAATTATCGACTTCCGAGTACAATGGAATGCACCATAATGTTCGAATGAAATGAATGAAACCTTTATTTATTGCAACGACCATATTTCCGTGGTACTGAGTAACATATGGACTAATGAGAATTCTATGGCACTGAGTAAGTAGCTATCGCCAAGTAGTGGGTTACGAAATTGGCTGTGTTAACATTACCAGAGGAGTTTGAGTTAATGCTGGCTAGCACTTAATTTACCAATGGCAGAAGTCAAAGAAAGAGCACGTGGCTCCTTTTTGATGATTGGATCAGAATGTAACCTGATAGCACAGCAAAAGTGAGAACAGTAGTAAGTGGATATGGTGAGTGGTGAGATTAATCTTAATTAATCTCAGAGATTTTAATAAATATGGTGTCGCATTATGAGTTTTTGAGGCAAATACATTTTAGACAGTGCCCCAAGGAAAACCATAAGTTCAACAGGTGGTTAATGAAAGAAGGCCTAGTTCGAAACTCAATGAAATGCCCCTCTTGCTCTCATGTTATGAAGTTGAAACTGCCCTACGGCAAAAAGGAGGCAACATGGTGAGTAGAACTAATGCCTGTGCCTCATTTATTAATTTTGTGCATATCATATAGTCCTCACCCTAAACTTGCAGCTACAGTTGAATCACACATAGCTGCTAATTTTATTTTTTAAGTAGGTGACTTTTTATGTGGTAGAGACTACTAAATTTACTCAAATGCCTATCCCAATTCAAGTTGTAATTGTTATAGATGATAGTTTTCTTGTCAAGTAGGCCTAGAAATGCGGCTGTTCTGTTGCGCTTGGAGAGTGCATGGGGGGAGGGAATTACATATAGGACTCATAGGACTACAAGTGAATTGCACCTTGTTTAATCCTTGTCTTAGTTGTCTCAATGCCTAAAAATCTGTCTCACCCTCTTCATCTACATTTAATGTATCACATTTTTATTTCGTGAAATCAGTACAGGATCATCGCGTTTTTTTCATTATATTAACCTCTGTATCATCAAGATATGCCGAGATTCATGTCACAAAGGGAAATCAGCTCAAGGTCCATCCGAAGTGGCTCTGTGTTTGAGAATTCTCATGTTTGACTGCAAACGTGGATGCATTTCATCTACAGGTGAGTGGTTTTACATTGTATAATAACAAGCCATCAAAGACAAACTCAAAATCAGACTGTAATGTTTTCTCTGAATGCTCTCGCTGTACTGTTGGTTGGGACAATTCCTATCAGAGCCAATGTTTACGAGACATGAGTTTATATATGGTGTATCAGTCTATCAAGCATATTTTGAATGTCCAAGAACTATAAATCCATGAGTTCAGGGGGTCCCTCCTGAAAGAAAGAAAGAGAGACAAACAGAAAGACACAGACAGACAGAAAGACGGACAAAGAGGCAGCTCCAGAACTTGACTCCAATGGATAGCACAGCCAGGCTATATTTCCTTCATCAGCAAACATATTTTGGTAATGGGCCTTTCCAGTTCGTTTGTGTCTTGAGGCGTACACGACGCACAAATCCCTTAGAATCAGGAAAGGTTTCACTGATGCGCCCCATGGCCCATGAGTTCCTGGGTGCAGTCTCATCTACCACAAGCACAATCTCTCCAACAGCAAAGCTTTGGTGTGGTTTGTTCCACTTCTGACGTTCCTGCATCATTGGGAGATATTCCTTCACCCACCTCTTCCAGAACAAGTCCGCTATGTATTGGACTTGCCTCCAACGTCTTCACATGTATAAATCTGTTTTCTTCAACAGACAGGGTGGTAGGATTGGTTTTGCTTTGAGCTGTAGGATGTGGTTTGGTGTTAATGCCTCAAGGTCATTAGGGTCATCAGTAGATGGTGTGATAGGACGGTCATTTAAAATAGCTTCAACTTCACAAAACACAGTTTGCAGGGCCTCATCATTGAGCACTTGTTATTTTGTCACAGGGCCAAGCACCCTTTTGATTTGCTGCACTAAACGCTCCCAAACCCCTCCATGATGGGCTCCATGGGGGGGTTGAAGGTCCATCTTCTGCCTTCCTGCAGTAATTGATTTTGAATTCTGATTTAACTCTTCCACAGCCTCT
>CABFOQ010022206.1:0-11325 GCA_900660455.1 Gephyroberyx darwinii | reverse complement strand
GGGGGGGTTGAAAGTCCATCTTATGCCTTCCTGCAGTAATTGATTTTGAATCCTGTTTTAATTTAACTCTTCCACAGCCTGTTTCAACTCTGGATTAGAACTCACAAAGTTGGTTCCATTATCGGACCGAAATTCTTTAACCTGTCCTCGACGACATACAAATCTTCTGATAGCATTGATACAGGAATCTGTATCGACAGTGTGTGCCACTTCTAGGTGAACTGCACGACATGTTAGACAGGTGAATATGACACTGTACCTTTTAACAGTGTTTCTTCCTCTTTTTACCTCTATTGGGCCGAAGTAATCCACTCAAACATGAGTAAATGGTGGAAGGTCTACAGAGATCCTGTCAGCAGGTAGATCTGCCATCTTTTGCTCACCGGGCTTTGATGACCTTTCTTGCTGCTGAGTTAGAATGAGGTATGACGGCGAAGAGTGGAGAGCACATGATTTCTTTCGCCATGACCAACCTTTTCATGGACATGACGTAGAATATGTTTTGAGACATGGCTGGTCTTTGGCAAAATTGCGGGGTGTTTTGCTTCTTCTGGCAAAGCTGACCTGCTTAATCTCCCACCCACTCTTAAAACTCCATCCACAAAGACTGGGTTGAGTTTGTACAGGTGACTTGACCTCTTTATCGAGCCTTTCCGAAAAACTGCCTTTGTATGTAGTGAATTATGGCTCTTTCTGCTTTAGCCAAATCTTCAACAGAAAGCCTTTGGATGGTAAGGTTTACCTTTTGGTAATGTGGTTTGCTTTCAGGCTTAACACAGCTCTGATGTTGAATGAGCGTATTTTGTGCCTTCTTTTGTTCTCACATCATTGTTGAAGCACTTCCTTAAACTTCAAAATCCATGCCAGTGCTCTTTTGAGGTCTGTCCATTTGGAAAAGTACTTCAAAAGATTATTTGCGGGACATTCCTCCTGCTTTAACACTACAGCACAGGCTGAGACCTCCTTTCTCACCTCTGGATCATCATCAGAAATCACACCTAACTCCTTAGTTACTCCTGGCCAGTGGGAATGGGATTTGGAGAGGAAGTTGGGTCCATTGGTCCAAGTTTTAGACTGGGGGAAAACATCACTCTTCATGCCTTCATGCATCTGCAGGGTTGAGTTTAGAGCTAATGTGCCTCCATTGTGCCGCTTTGGTCAGCATTCGAATTATAGCAACTTTGTTTGCGACATATGTTTTGAATCTCTTTGTAGTGTTGGTGATATATTTGAGAACTGTCATGCTGTCTGACCAGAAGATGGATTCATTCATCTGAATTTGCAGTTCTGCTTTCAGCATTCTGTCTAGGCGTGCAGCTAAGACTGCAGCTCCAAGTTCCATTCTAGGTATGGTCGTTTGCTTTAAAGGTGCTACTTTGGCCTTTCCCATGACAAATGTCACACACACTTCATTTCTGCGGTTCGACAGACGGAGATAAGATACTGCACCAAATCTGACCTCACTGGCGTCACAAAAGTGATGTAGCTGTGCGGCTGTTATCTCCCTGAAACCAATTGGTATGAAGCTTCTGCTTATGCTGAATGTGCTTAACAGAACTAAACTATCTAGCCATCTCTGCCATACTTGAGCCTGGTGTCTGGTGGAATTTTCTCATCCCATCCTAACTTGATCTTGCACAACCCTTGTAAGATTTGCTTGGCAGGTAGAATGACTGGTGCCAAGAATCCAAGAGGATCATAAAGTGAACTAACGATGGACAGGATGCCATGCCTTGTTACTGAGTGGGGTTTGATAACTACGCGGAAAGTGAATGTATCCTGCTCAACGTTCCACTAAACTCCAAGCGCCTTTTCTGGTCCCTGTCAAGGTCTAGTGTTTTCACCCTTTTGCCCTGTCCTCTTCAGGGATCACGGCAAGGACAAGGCGATTATTGCTGATCCATTTGTTGAGCCTAAAACCCCCTTTGGTGCATACCTCTGTAAGATGTTTATACAAGGATGTAGCCTGCTCCACAGTGCTGACAGTGCTGACATCAGAACTTTTATGTCATCGACATAAAAGCTCTGATGAATGGTGTTTATGACCTCCTCAGGATAGTCATTCTTGTTGTCATCAGCTGTCTTTAACAAGGCAAATGTAGCACAGCTTGGAGATGAAACTGCCCCAAAGATGTGAACGGTCATCCTGTATTCCATTAATTCCTTTTTGACATCCCCATTGGGCCACCAGAGAAAGCGCAAAAAATTCACATCCTCTTTTGCTACTCGCATCTGCTGGAACATTCCTTCAATGTCGGCCATGATGGCGATGGGGCCTTGACAGAATCGAAGCATTACACCAACCAGTCAAGTCAGGTCCTTGCAGGAGCTCTTTATTCAAAGTTCCACTAAAAGTTGATGCACAATCAAAGACCACACTTAATGTCCCTTTATGTGGGTGACAGACTCCATGATGTGGTATGTACCACACCTTTCCACTTTCCTGCTCCAACTGATCCTGAGGTACAACCTCAGCATATCCCTTAGCAATAACCTCATTCAAGAACTCTTTGTATTCACTAAAGAATGTTTGGTCTCTCCTAAATCTTTTCAACAAGTGTTGTAGTCTCTGGTGGGCTACATGCTTGTTATTAGGCATGCTCACATTAGCCTTACGAAAAGGCAACTTCAAGTAGTAATGTCCATTTTTAACACTGCTGAATTTGAAATTATGTCTAGAAACTGTTGGTCTTCCACAGACAAGTTGGCTATGGTTATTTGATTAACTTGCACTGAAGGATAATCACACCCATCACCATCCACACTGTGACTGAGAGGACCATTAATGACCCACCTAAGGAGAGTCTTCACAGCATGGGGTCCACTACCCTCACTGTTGATTATTCTCCAAGGCTCCAAAGCTTTTAGGGCATTTACTCCTATAAGTAGTCCAATGCTGGCATCGATTGATGTCAACTCAACATCCCTCAGGTAAGACCATTTTCTGATGTCCTGTTCTTTAGGTATGTTGTCCTTTGTGTATACACATCTGGCAACTTCAATAATGTGTTGCTGTTTAATGCAGCCACTTCCAATCCAGCGATTTTATAGCTAGTCACAGGCTTCTCCTGACCCATGGTTTTCAGAAGTATTTCCATCCTTTTTCCAACGGCGCCTAATTGTGTTAGCAACGCCTCAGTACAAAATGTTGCAGAGCTACCTGGATCAAGGAAAGCATATGTCTACACATATTTAGTACCTTTGTCTAATTTTACTTTAACTGGGACTATGGAAAGTACATACTCTTTTGTTCCGGCCCCAGTACAGTTTTCAGCATCCACGGAGACCAAAGCACTTGACATGGATGACTCTTTAGAGTCCAACTTAACATAAGCACACTCTATATGCTGTTCCTGTGTGTATATATGTAGAATGGTTGGATGATTCTTCTGACAGACTTGGCAAGACATGCGGTTTTGACAACTTTTGCTCATGTGTCTCTTTGCTAAACATCCAAAACACAATCCTTTAGCTTTAATGAATTCCAGTTTTTCTTTGTTGGGTCTGTACTTAAGTGTATCACAGAATTCCATGGTGTGATCCTGCCTGCAAAACAAGCAGGGCTTTTTAAATGTGACTGAAGCAATGTTAGTAGCAAAACTGCTTCCCCTACTGGGCTGGGCTTTGGGTGTTTTTTTATTTTGACAAGTCCTTTATTATCTTTTGGATTCTGAATTTTGCCAAAGATAGGATGTTTGCCTTTCAATGAATTCAAGGAGGTCTTTAAACTTAGCTCTTCTGCTGTGGTTTTCCTGAATGTCACAGGCGACCATTCTCCATTTGTCACAAAGCTTAAAAGGTAGTTTGGACACAATAGTTCTTAAATTGGATGGATTTTCCAGCTCCTCCATAAAATCAGCTTCTTGCATTGTGTTGTAGCAGCTTCAGAGAAACAGAGCATAGGATCGCAAAGCAGGACCATCCTCTGCCTTTAACTCAATGCCTTATCCATGAATGCTGATGTTATCTTAATACTGTTCCCAAAGTTCCATTCAAGTTGCTCCTTTGCCTCTTTGTACCCCTTTTGTGGATCCATATGCAAACAACTACCTACAAGATTTCTGGGTTGTCTGGTTGTAAACTGCTCCAGATAGTAAAGTCTGTCTTGCAAACTCTCTGTTTTATTCTCTATACTTTGTTCAAAGGCCTTGATGAAGGACCTAAACTGAAGAGGGTCCCCATTATAAACAGGCATCTCTCTGGCCGGAAGAAGAGACAATTTCTGTTGCTTGACCAATGTTTCAGTTATTTCATTTTGTCGTCTCGTGATATCTGCAAACACACTGTTCTGGTTAACTGAACCAGTATTTTGATCCTGAATTTCAGTTGGGCTTTCGACTTCTGTTTTTAAATGAGGTGTTGCTGTATGGGGTTTGCATTTGTGTGCTGTTGCCTTTTGTGCTGCTTGAGATTTTGGGTTTTTTGCAGGAGCAATATATTCAGTAGATGTTTCAGATGTTGATGGGTATGAACTGCTTATTCTTGATTTTAGACTCCTTGAGGCCCCTTTTTGCTGTTCACGCAATGATTCAGATTGTACGAAAACATTGACTCTGGCCTCTGCTGCTGCCAGCTCAGCTTCCAGTGAGAGTTTTTCCTTCCTTGCCTTTAACTGGGCCTCCTTCGTGTCCAGTGCATGTTTCTGTTCCAATGCTTGAGCTTTGGCTCTCAGTGCAGCACGGTCTGCTTCAGCTTGTAAATAAATGGCTGATGCACTACGTGACTTGCTGCTCTTGCTGGAGGCCTTGCTGGTGGCCTTGCTGGAGGCCTTTTGTGAGACTTGAGATACACTTTCACCAGGACTGACAGCACCTGGCAAAACCTCACCACATGTATATGCATCTCGGTCACCCACGGTCATCCATGACTGAATACCACTTAGAAACTCTCTGAAATGAATTAACTTTGGTTCATACCAGTCAGAGTGATCAGCTTCTTTCTCATCATCATCATTCAGTAGACTTTGAACAGACACCTGCACTTCTATAAACTTAGCCAAGTAATCATTAAATGTTTCAACATGTTTGTTTATCATCTCTTTATTTTCACCAGCCTCGATCAGAGAGTTTATTTCATTTCGTTTTCTTGTTAAAACACTAAGCTTCCCTCTTCGGGTTGCAATGAACTTGAACAACCTTTTTTCATACAACATCGATTGTTCAGCAACAGCATCCATTTTTCAATACAAACTTGTTGTACTGGAGCACACAAATATTCATCCAAGACAAAAGCGACATTTCAACCCACATGCGAGCGCGGCGGTTCTGGCGTAATTGGCACCGTACTCACGGTTATGTGTGGTACGATTCCTCAGCTCCAGTCAGTCAAAGTTTGCGATCCAGGTTGATCCATAAAGGTTCCAAGTCTCCTTGTTCCATATAAAATTTTGACTTAAATGTATCGGTTTTTCCAGATATAAAGCCGTGAGAGGGTAGAGTCGTGGTAAGGAGAACGCACTTCGCTTCCAAGAGTCGTTGCAAAAAATAATTAATTTATTCAAGTCCACAGAAAAAAGGTGCACAAAACATAGTTGAAAATTCTTGTTATGAACGAATGAAAACGAAACTTTGGTTAATTATGTGAAGTGGTCAAAAATTATATGTTACCACACTCACACTCAACATTTAGTTGGCGACCCAACCAAACCAAACTCAACTCCAAAAATGAAAACCACACCCCTTAGCTATGACGTGCCCTATTTAAAGACACACCCCATGGCTTAATGGCTACAACATATGGGAAGAGGTCTGAATATTGGTAGAATTTGTCAAGTCTGTGTATTGTATAACTACTGGCATGTGAGGAGTCCAATAGAGTACAAATGTCTTGTGGAATTTTAGGTCTTAGATGGTTCCCAGAAATTGTCTCTAAAGAACTTGGGCTCTTTGTGTGCATGCATGTTGGGTGTGGCTTTCATTGTGTAAGATCATGAATGCTTTATTGCTGCGTCTGCAAATGGGAAATTGTGGTTATCATGTGGTGGGAGACCAATGACAACTTAAGAAATTGGCTTCAACTCCCACTCCTAAATTGTGTCATTGAAATATTTATTTGGTTGATCTATTACAGATTTGCCCAAGGCCTCCGATTGCGACAAGTGGACATACTGCAGGAAGGGATTACTCGGAGCTCTGCAACTCTGATTGCAAATCTTCAATGAAAAGAATGAGAAGAAGAGGCAAGCAGACTGTCGGAAGAAGAATGCATTTGAGGGGAATTATCAATTATTTTTTTATTTTTGTGTCATTGTGCCATCATTATGACAGACTTAACAATAGGAAAACGACGTCAAAGATGTAAAAGACGTAAAAGAGGGAGACAAGAGAGGTAGAGTCGACCGCGGAGAAAAGGCGTCGAGTGAATCTGATGTCTGTGCAGGGAGACTAGTAGCAACATGGATGAAAATGAACCAGCCAACATTGCCGACGGAGCAGATTCAGAGCAGCAAGACCAGCTTCTGCTGAGGCTGAACAAAAGATTTTGGTAGTCCTGTAGAGATGAGTGAATTTCTAACAAGATTTTAAGGCTTCATTAGACCTTAAGTGTGTTCTCGTGTTGATCGTAATGTTTCGAGTTCTGTTGCTGACATTGAAAACTGATTTTGCATTGGAGCGAAGTTAATTATTAGTTATTAGTTAGTTATTTTCAGTATATTGTTTTTTATTTTATTTGAAGTTAGAATGGTTTAAGTTTAATAGTCTTCAAATTATATTAATATGACGTGAGGTTCACTTAGCTTTGCACAGAAACAGCCGGTAGAGGGCTACTATTATTTTTTACTTTTATACTTTGAGTACATTTCAAAGCCTGTACTTTTTGACTTTTACTTAAGTAAAGAAGTTGAATCAGTACTTCTACTTTTACCAGTCTTTTTTTACATAAGTATCTGTACTTCTACTTGAGAAAAGAATGTGTGTACTTTTACCACCTCTGCTGAATGTAGAGACAATGTGCATACATTTAATACACAAAACGATTCAGTTTCACAATTTCTCCTGTACAACAGTGTGTCTATCATATATACTATAATTGTTAATCATACATAAACTGAGTATATGTAATTGTAAAGCATTTCTAGCAATATAAAATGTTAAGGATGCAGGAGCAGTTCACTGCTGTCCTTTTTTACCGATTCATTCATTCATTCAAACATTTATTCATCCTCAAAGTGTGCGGATCAGTTAAAATCAGTTAAAAACAATTGCATACTGATAGTGTTTCATGTAGGGATCCACAATGTTTAAGCTCTACAGAGAATATTTAAAAACATCCTTTATTTTAAGACGCTGTAGACTGAACCGCAGACAGACAAATGCAGGTCATATGACATAAGGACATCATGGAGAACCATGATACTGTGCTCATTCAATGCAGTTGTCCATGTTTTAGCCTAGATTGTCTGCATTCCACATGAATGTAAACCTCCGTCTTTCCCACTTTTGAAATATGACGTGGTTTACCCATCCCACTGTATGTGGCTCGGGTAATTCTCTGCATTATTGTCCACACTGTCTGTGGCCACAGGATGCATTAAAATACCCTTTTTTACTCTCATGCTCCACACTTCACTTATCCATGAGGCAAAGAGATGATTCTGGTGTGTAAAATCACAAAGTGGTTCTTTAAGCCTTTTGGAAAGTTGTTTCAGTATCATCATCTGTGAGAAGTAACTGCTGCATTTTGGAATAAGATACATTGTAGTTCATTTATGCCATAAAGGGGAATGTCGGTTTTAAAAATTCACGTTTTTCCTGCACCCCAGGACAGTTCAGTAAACCTGCACCGCTCCTCCTAAAGCTAGAGAGAACTCCTGAATTTTTGACTCGTGATTTATTCTCTCCTATTTTACACCATGATTGCAGAAACATTTTATTGTGGGTGTCATTGTCCTCATTTTAACATATTTGCCTCTTGTGAATTTCAGTACAACAGAGGTCGGCAAGCAACAGGAGTTCCTGGGTGTTCGGAATGCAAGGCATCAAGGAAGACAGGAGGAGACCCATTATTAAGATTGTGCATCACTGTTCAGCCAGGCATCTCATGCCCCTTATAAAGAAGCACATTCTGCAGGGAAGCTCAAACATTTCAGATGGATGGAGGTGTTACCACCATCTTCGGGACGAAGGTTACAATCACCTGACTCTCAACCATCAAGATTTTTTTGTTGACCCTGTTACAGGTGCACATACACAGAAACTGTAGAGACTTTGGGGTGTTTGCAAGTCAACTATCTGGAGACTAAGAGGGAACCGCACACAAAATATGTTGGAAGATCACTTAGATGTAATTGAGTGGACTTACTGGCGTGGAAACCATCACAGAAATGGACCACTTGGAATGCTTTTGCATGACATCAGGAAAAAATATCTAGTATGAAGCCTGTGTGAAATCTTTGTGCAGTTATATTTTTGTGAATATTTTTCAAGTTGTATTGGTACTGTAAGTATGATTGCCAATTTTGAATTGTATTTATTGTATGGCATGATTATATACACTTTTAGTCTTGTCAGTAACTCTAACTGTTTACCATCCCAAATCCTATGCCTGATGACGCAGTCTAGGGAGAAAACTAATGTTGTAGTCTCTGGTGCTGCTGCCTTGCCTGTCATCAGATGTCATGTGGGATTTAGGGTGCTAATTGGAGCCTGTCTCTGAGAAGTAGAATATTGACAAGTGTCAGTATTTATATAAGCATGTCATTCAGTATGATAATAAATACATGGAGATATGGTTGAAAATCTGTGTGATCCTTTACACACCAAAAAGCTCTGTGATCTCAATAGACCTCCATTTTTTTCAAGGTGTAACCCATCACTTAAGAATAGGGTCTGTTAATTGCAGTGCTATAATGGATTTACTAAGAGTGAAGAGGAGGCAGCTTCAGAAAGGAAACCTTTGTGGGTTAATAAGTGTCAATCTACTAGTGAATTAATTATCAGCAAGACCTCACTTTAGAATGGGGAACATATTCTGACTTAGAAAGACTTAATTTAGAGTTATTTGGACAATGACACTTGTAATTTTGTTACATAAGAATAGACCATATTTATTAAGTGTTATTAAGGGTGAATGACTATTCTTGTGGTACCACCTTATAAGGCCCATACTAAGACACACTAAGCATATTAAGATCTTAATTCATGTACAACAACTTCCTTACTTACTATCAATAAGCAGTAATTAGTAACTGTGTCTGACTTCCTGCCCGGCTTGACACATTTGCTCGCGGCTTGCAGAAAAAATAGACCAGACGCCGAAACTATCGCTGCAGAGCACGAGCTGGCCGGTCAAATCGAGTAACATGGGTGCCCAAAGGAAACTGACTGCGCTTCGCGGCACTTTGCAGCGCTTCCGCATCCGGTATGAACTGCACATGTGGCACCGCATGTGTTGTTGTTTGGCTATGTAGCATAAATGAGCTATCATCACGTGATAAATTACGTGATATCAGATCGGTGCATAGACTAGTGTGTGTTTGTTTTTGCCACTGACAGGCTCAGATTGTTATTTGTGTGTCTGACAAGTGTCTGACAGAGATAGACCTTTTTTTTTTTTTAACCAGAAACAGAATTCTCGCTCAAGGAGAACTCACTCATGAGTTGTTGCACAAAGTGGTTAAACAAAGGTTTCTGGTTAAACAAAGTTCTATCTCTGTAGCGATCCTTTCCGTAATGTTGTCAGACACTTCTAATAACAAGCCTCAATCAGAGAGGCAGGCTCAATTGAAATCTTTAAGTCAAGGCTAAAAACCTATTTATTGTCTTTATCATTTGACCAAACATAGCCTTGAGGGAGTGGTTCAGTCTTTTCTCAGACTAAGGCTAGACCAGTTAGCTCACCCTAGCTCAGGTTCCTGCCCATGGGTACTAGCATCTTGCCTACATGTCCTGGTCTACCTGGTCCTGTCCACTGACGCTGGTCATGGTTGTCTGTGTGAGTGAGAGTACATGAATGAGTCTGCTTGCGTGTATAGGTGTGTGTGGGTGTGTCTCCTGTCTGTTTCCAGGCTGCAGCTCAGCAGTGTTGACGTCTGCGTGGTCCCCACTCCTAGGACGATGCTGAATGAGCTGGTGTTTGCTGTTGACGCTGGGTAGTGTGTCTCCTATCTGCTTCCAGGTTGCAGCTGGGCAGTGTTGGTGCCTGCGTGGTCCCCTAGTCTTACAGTGACGCTGACTGAGCTGCTGTTTGCTGTGATGCCCCACATCCGATCTGGATGTCCCACCCAAATAAACTTTTATGCACTCTGTATATGCTGCTTGCCCAAACTCTGCATCTATTGCACGCCCGACAGTCCTGGTAGGGGGATCCCTCTCTGAGTAGCCCCTCCCAAGGTTTCTTCCATTTTTTCCTAAAAGGTTTTGTGAGAGTTTTTCCTTGTCCTCTGTGAGGGTCAAAGGCTAGGGGATGTCGTGTACGAACCATTTATTGTTTTCACAATTTGGGCACTGTGACTAATGGTGATTAAGGGATATATAAATAAAATGTGTTTTGATTTGATTTGATCTCCCCAAACAAGCAACTTAGAGCATAAATGTTCATGCATTCTATGGCATACAAATAACAAATATCAAGATATTTGAAGTATTAGTTGGGGCTTAATAAGGGCTTCCCTAAACATTTTACCCAAACTGGGCACGCACTGCAGGGCCCGTGCCACACCGATGTGCAAATTCCAATGCAGGTAGCCCGGTGCAACTGTAGAAGCCTAGTCTTTGCCAATGTGATTTTCATGAACAAGAGGTTCAAACATTCCATGCACATTGATGTTCACTGCTTAATTTCCATTAGAAGAGAAAAGAGCAAGTTAGCTTTTCTGAATCCATTTTGCAGGATAAATCAACATCCAGTTTGTCTTCACCTGATGGTAGAAGGCAAAACCAGAGGGGCTAGAAGACACAGGTTTCAGCTGAGACACATGAAATGTAGGGTGGACTCTCATGGTACGGGGTAATTTTAACCTGACAGTTTCTTGGATTCGGTCTTAAGGGGAATATTTTTGGTAGAAAGCTGTAGCCAAGTTGCTACGTGGGTGGGTTCAGGAATGACAGATACGTTTGAGTTCAAGTTCGGCAGCACGCCCGGTTTATTGGTCGCACACACAACTCTCGGCAGTCTCTCTCTCGTCAGCAACTCTGCCGCACTCCGCGGCTTGGCTTGTTCGTCTCGCGACCCGGCTCACTGGCAAGACATATATACACGCACACGCACACACACCCACACACACCCACACCCACACACACGCACACACGCACACACACACGCACCCGTTAGTCCACACCCCCCAGTCTGCCACATACCCCCACCGCCCGACGTAGGCCGGGGAGC
>CABFOQ010022204.1:0-12796 GCA_900660455.1 Gephyroberyx darwinii | reverse complement strand
TAATAGTTCCTAAGTAACTACATTGTTGCATTTCTTCATATCTCTGTCTCTCCCCTCTCTTCTTTCTGCCCTTGTCTCTCTCTTTCTACCACTCTATTTCTCTCTCTCTCTCTCTCTCTCTCTCTCTCTCTCTCTCTCTCTCTCTCTCTCTTCCTCCACCCCGCCCGGTATCTCAGGCGCCTATCTGGATGCCGCGCATTTTCTAAATGTTTAGTCAGGGATTCTTTGCGGCCCTTCTCCGCACACCACTGCTGGAGCTGGGAGTTGGAGAATATTGCAGCGTTATATCAGGAATGCCAGAGTAAGAGACCAGAAAGTGGATGAACGTGAACATGAACATTTGAGGCATAAAATGGGCCTTTGCTTTCCTTTACCGGTGATAAAGTGCACACTTTCCATCTCATGTCTTTATGATTGAAAAAGCAAGTAGTTGTTTCAAGGACATGAACAATAGCAGTAAAAGGCTTTTATTTTGACACAACAGTGAAAGCTACATTCTGTACGTAACTCGTATGACATAGTTGATGGTTAGTCCGTCTAAATGACGCTCAGACGGAAAGTAAAGATGAAAGCGTACTTCCTTATTTGCTTTGTTTATTTTTTCCTGCAGCACGACCGAGGGAGAGCGCCGATTGGTGCGTCCAGTCGGCGGGGCGGGGAGCGGTGACCTGAACTTGCAACCCCATTGGCAGTCCAATAAAAGAGCCGTTGTAAGGTCGGTTCTGCTCACACACTGTCTGCTCTGTCCGTCTGCCTCCATTTGAACATATAGGACGACATGGAAATCAAATATTAGTGTGGGAGTCTGCAACCTGTGAGGTGTTTGGTGTCTGTGTGTGTGTGTGTGTGTGTGTGTGTGTGTGTGTGTGTGAAATCCACATTTCTAATGAAAGTTCTTTGTAGGATGGGTGTAAAACATGATCGTGAATAGTTTGACACACCCGGGCAAAAAGCCGGCTCTTTTTGTTTGGTTCACTGTGTCTTTGTCTTTCAGTGAGCCGTTTTTAAACACCCCTTGGTTGTTTTTTGTTTTATATGACTTGCACAATCTGTTTTACTGTTTTTAGACGTGCCAATAAGTATATCGTAAAACTCTTGTTGACTGGCAACGCGGCTACTGCGGGCTTCCTAGCTGCGGTCGGTCGCTAAGCCACAGGAAAAACAATACGGCAAGCACTGGCCTGATTACCTCACTGGCATGGCTGGTCACCTCGGTGTGTATGTGTGCAAAAAGGCTGCCGACTTTCATCCCAGACGCGTTTCATCCGCAGCCAGGGCGCCCATGCAGACATAATCCCACTGAATGCCTAAAAGGCGACCGGTGACAGGCGTCTCTAATTCACATTTCATTCCGGATCACACTTTACAGTCCCGGAGAGTCCTGCTCACGGGGTGGCTACTGGTGGGTACTTCCTGGTCACAGCGTGGTCCTTATATAAAGGCAGGCGACGGCGGGTTAAACAGCTACAAATCGCGGACGGTTTCGTGGAAGCCAATAAACCTCGCTGCTGGAAACAGGAATCCGCATGGAAAGAAATCTATGTAATGGATTGAGCTGAATCAGTCAACCTGCTATAGAGCATATTTGCTTATTGTTATAATACTGGATAGGACCTCAAGAATTTATACCACAAAACATTGAAACTCTTCATTGATTCCTTACAAAAAATAACTAGAAGGGAGGATATTAACAAAACTACAAGTTCTTGGGAATGTATTGGATCTTAAAAAACACCATAAGCTGCAGGAGGTCATTATAAACTCACTATCAAGGACCACAGACCAAGAGGAACATTATCAGGGAATCAGGCATCAGGGAAAACAATGCATTTTCTTTTGGGTGGGGCAGCAGCTCCAGTAGCACGGGGACTGTTCATTGTACTGGGTGGGCGAAACACACAAACGTTTTTTTTCAGTTGTATGACGCATTCAATAAATATTATAAGAATCCCAATTATTTGGAGAGAGGACGTATCCACACAGCGTCTGTCCTTCCTCCTCCCCCAGTGTGCTGCCTGCAGCGGGGGCCGTCGTGATTGAGTCGCACTGCTGAGGAAAATACCACACTGGAGAGTGAACGCTGACGTTAATGAACTCCAAAAAGGCGGGGCAGGAAAAAAAGAAAGAAAGACGGATCCTACAAATTGCAGCGATCATAATATTTTACTACAAATGTGTGTGTTTCTTTCAGCGCGACGTCTCATCTTCCTAATAGGGCTGAGCTACAGTACGCCGTCCTGCTCAGAAACTCATTGGGCGGATCTGGAGTGCAGGCAGGTGGGAGCGATATCCCGGCCTTCTGTCAACGAGCCGCGTGACGGACAGCTTCATTAGAAAGAAAATGGACGCCCCCGGAGACACGCCTTTTGTTCCCCCTCCCTCCCCTCGGCATTCTGGGATTGGCAGAGAGGACAATCCGAGCAGGTCTTTTAGAGTGGGAGGTCTTCAATTGTCAAATGCTTAATAGAGTGTGCGCTCTCCATCTTGCTCAAGAACACGCACGTGAGACGCCAGCGCACGTGCAATCAACACACACACACACACACACACACACACAGATATTATCCCGCTATCTGAACCTCTGACAGGAAATCAAACATGATTGATGAGCGGAGGCTGGTGGTGGTGAAAAGCTGAGGTGTGTGATTGTGACCTGGGGGGACAAAGGAATCATTGCCAAAGGTTAAGCGCACGATAAAGACTTCAGCAAGGCAGGGGAAAGATCCTCCACGCAATTAATCACACGGGCATCCCTGTTTTTATGCAGACATCAGGATTTTCAATCGCTGACGAACATCGACCTTGGCACGCCGTGACGATCCGCTCTAGTAATAAAATGTAGAAGGTTGAAATCTAAAACTTGAATCAAAACACAGAATAAAACATGAAAAAGTGTCCGCCAACAATGTGCTGCATTATAAAACGACTATGCTGCCACCACTGACTGTGTCTCCAAGTGGTTGTGTGGCTACAAATCAACGAATCAAGGCTAACGCCAGCCACAATGCTCCAGGAGGCATTAAGAGGTCTTTGTTTGAGAAGGGGCACAGGCACGGACCCAACACTAATATGGCTAATGGCTTAGGGAACCCCACTGCTTCTTTAATTGAGGCTGGCTCTCTGAAGTCTAGTAGGGAGAGAGAGCGAGGAGGAGTGAGAGAGAGAGATAGCAAGGTAGAGAGAGAGAGAGGTGGGAGGGGGAGAGGGCAAGAAATAAGATTTAACTCTGATCTTGCAAAAGGAGGAGGAGGGAGGGATGGATGGAGGGATGGAAGGGCTGGAGAAGGAGCGGGTAGCCAATCAGGATTTTCCCCCGAGGTCCTCGAGCAGTCGGCTAACAGCGAGGACACCTGGGATCATCAATGATTGATCAAACTAGAGGGTTTAACCAAGGGAGAAAAAACAGGGAGTGAGGAGGCAGAAGGGTGTGTGATAGCGAGAGAGAGCACATTTTAAAAAGAGAAAGAAAGGGAGTAAAATACTCAACAACAAAAAAAAAAATACAAAGAAAGAAAACAGACATCGAGCAGTAGTCCCAAACCACCCAGAACAAAAGACTGCACACCAGCCAGATTCAGTGTACTGTATCCAAGACTACCCGAGGCCGCTGGTGGAGCAAACACTCCGATCAAAGCCAAACCACTGTAGCTCTGCAGAGAGCCCCGTTCGCTCGCCCGCATGGTTTTGGCTGTGCTCAGACCAGCGAAAGACAAACAGAATCTCAAACTGATCCACATGGGCTGGAACGTAATGCTTAGGTATACACTCAGTCGCACATGCACATGCACACACACACACACACACTCACCGGTGACAAATGTGCTGCAAACTTTACCTTGGCAAAGACGCTCGTCCTCCATTTGAGTTTTGTGTGTTTTTCTTACATTGTTCTGAAATAAAATAATGAACCGGCATGAATTCACCGCTACGCTACGTTTACTCGGGCCGCCTTACAACCTGTTTGTTTTTTTTGTTTTTTTATTGCCGTGAAAACTGAGCGCTGAAACATGTTTCTCTTGGATGCTGGCGGTAAGAGTGAGGCAGATTGGCTCTGAGGGTTGCCTGGCATTGTTGCTGAATCTGTGAATAAAGACTCCCGATGTCAGGACCTGTTCAAAATCCATTATTAATGAGGACAGTCTGACTGATGCTACGGATTAATTACTGTAGCTTTGAAGGCAGACCCTTTCTTCTTTCTTTCAACCAACCCCACAAGCCCAACACTACTTTTTCTTACCAACACCATCAGACTATATCAGAGCTGTTAACTCTGTGGAACAAGGCATCCCTTTATCCTGCAATAGTTTGCAGGAGAGTTTTGAAAACCCGGTGCCGTTTTAGCCCACGTTTGGCAGAGCAACAGATGTGCTGTGCTGTTGTCACCTGCTTGGTGATCGCGAAAGGCGATAAGCTTCCATCTAAACCCCCCCGTCAATAGGCCTGCTTGTAAGTGCAGCTGGCTGACGCGGTGATACAGCACAACCAACAAGTCCTATTGGTGAGAGGCGACTCTTTTGTGATTCAGCCCATTGGGCTTTGAAGTCCAGTAGTCAGGCCATTGCACAACAAGCACTAAAATACTAACGACATTGAATACAAGCATCATTTTATGAACAAAACATTTGTCATCTAGGGTGATGCACTATCCACAGCAACTATCAAATTCAATGTGAAATCTTTCAGATGTCAAGGACGCTTTCTTCTTTGTTCAGGTTCAAGGACGTAATTACCTCCGCCAAGGTTGCTTGTCCGCCTGTTGGCAGGATTTTGGTGGCGATTTTAGATTTTGGTGGTGATCTGGATCCTCCATTAAGACGATTAACCATTTTTCAGCCATAGCCATGAAACTAACAGAGATAGAGACTTGATTCCAAATCCTAAGGGTACTGTACTTTGGCAGGGTCAAGAAATCAATACAACTTAAAATGTAAGTGATAGGAATGATGTCATAGGGTGTGACAGCAAATTGGAGAATTGTTCAGCGTTGGAGGAGGTTTGCACTCTCTTTAATAGAGCTTGAGCTTTCATTAATACTAATAATAATGAAAATAACTACGCTTAACATTAGCGTCAATACAATATTGCATTGGGATAATATTGCCGAGGTATTGCAGTATTATACTGTCTATAATTCCCAACCCACACCCACCTTTACCACCTCAAACACGCCCTCCCCTGCACAGAATGAACAGAACCCTTCAATTCACATTCATCTTGTCAGATACTTGAGATGAGCGAAAAGCCATTTTTCTCACTTTTCTCACTAATCTGTCAAATCCGAGGTTTCAACAATAGGTGATGACTGGATGATCTCCATGTGAATGTGGTAGATCCTCCATCAATTTCATTCATCATCCAAACACACACACACTCACTCACACATACACACAAAAAAAATCCTCATTCACCCTCAACCCGAGGGTTGTTGTTGGTTTCAATTAGAGGACCCAACATCTGACACTAGGCCACAGGAGCCCCTATTGATTGGCTAAACCCATAGAAGTGCATGTGTCAAGGGCAACTGGGGTCAAACTGTGCACCCCGGAAAAAGAAAAGATGCAAAGAAAGACAGGGGGGAGGAGAGAGAGGCAGACGGATATGGCCTATATGGACATGCCTCTGTAAGGAGAGGGGGGATGTAGGAACCCATTTAGATATGACACAAAGGCAGGGGTCCATGCTGTGTGTGTGTGTGTGTGTGTGTGTGTGTGCGCATGTGTGTGCCTGGTAGGGGGCGATTCAGCAGCTGGACAAACAGACTTGATCTGACTACTGTTGGACTAATGGAGACCCCTGCACACACACACCACTATAAAAACACCAACTTCTGCTCTGCATGCTTGAGGGTCTGTTTCTCAAATTGCCAGCACCCACTTTCAAGTGAAAGCATGATATTACAATAATAAGCACGGTGGCGTGGATTGAGGGGGTTTGTTCTTCGTGGGAAGTATCATCTGTGCAAACACGGCGAGAGAAGACCCCACCTAGAGACAGCAGCCTGCTGCCACCACAGAGGAAGAACTGTGGGAAGCTACTGTACGTCTGCAGCTGACCAAGGAGCGTCACGCTGTGTAGTGGAGTTAAACGCAGCAGTAAATTAAGTGTCTGTGTGGCATCGGACCCGAGAAGCTGTGAGACAGTCGGTTTTGTCTCACATTTTTGGGCTCAAAATGAGATTACGGTATGTGTGGCTTTGGCATAGGATAGATATATGCACAGAAAAAGAGAGGGGGCTGGACTATAAATATCTTTCTTTAAAGGGGAGTGCCACTCATTTTAAGAATTTAAGAATGGAAATTTTTTTAAGACTGAATATGAGACTAAACAACTTGTTAAGATGGGCATTTTTTGTGTATTTTTAGCTTATCAGAGGCCAAATGTAAGACTATTTTTAGTAGCCTGTCATGGTATTGGATAATCAACAAATGGTGAAAGCTAATAATATAGATATAAAAAGAGAGACTGGTAGTATCACTATACACTATGTGTATGTATCGATGACTGGAGCCAAAGGGCAAAGCTAAATGAATCAGTAAATTACAGTTTATGTGGCATCAATCTGTAGTCTTGCTAAACTTGTGATGCTACGTGATGCTATGTGACAATACAGCTGAATGGGCCCAGTGCATCTGCTTTCTTACTGTAATGATTCACAGAATGGAGAACTTGGTTTCCATTGTGTTTCCTCAGCACACACACACACACACACAATGCACTTTCTGACCATGAACAGTATTCAAAATGTTTAGTATGTTTAGTAAGTGTTGCTTTCCAAATAAAACTGCCCCCAATTGCCTTGCAAAACGATGTACTATCTTTATATGTACTTTGTATATTGTATATTGTACTATGTATATTGTTCCAGTCCCATAGGATGTTGTGTTTTAAAGTGGTAGTCCGCAAGATTCTCGTTTGGTTAATTTCTCCATCTTTGGAGCACCTGTCAATCAAACAGGACTGTGATGTCTTGTTCCTCAGATTTTTTGTCCTTCTTCTATCTATTCCAAATGAACTGCTGTTGCTGCTGCTGGAAACATAAAATGCATCACTTCCTGTCCACCTGGGAAAGGCCTATCAGACATTGGGTGTTTAGAAGAGCAAATGTAAAAGCTTTCATGAACTCAATAGAGGTTGAATCACTACTGTGTTATATCAATAGGCGGCAGAAAGTAGCAAAACAGAAATTTATTTATATGAAAATGTCACTTTTTATTACTTTAAGTGCTTTTTTTCCCTCCCATGTAAACATATACATTCACTCGTGGATGTGGATGGATGCTGTCCAACCACTGACTCAGTAAACATAAAAATAGTTTCACCGATGAGAGAAGAGAAAGACAGAGTCGGGGAGACAAACAGAAAGAGAGATGTCACGATGTCACGCAGCCAACACTTTATACAGATCGGTTTACTCTGTTTGGGTCACTTCCTCCCGTTCTCCCACTGTGTGGTCAGCTGAGCAGTAACCGCTATGAAAGTCTATATTCCCCTTAAACACCCACACATGCTGTACTCTCCCCTCATCAGAAACACACGTAACACTGTTTGGTTAGCCCCCCCCCCCTGGTCTGGCCTCTCCTGCAGACCAGACTGCTCACAGCTGTACTCTTTATGTTACATCCACAAATGTCTATCTTGACAAGTCATGTAGTCTGGTGCTTGAAATCTCGTTTTCTGTAGTGCAAGTGAAACAAATCTGCCAATAGGGTGAAGCGAATCAATTTGATTTGTTTTTAATCAAGTGACATTATCTTGATGCTAGTGTAGTGAGCCGCCCTGCTTCAAAATGCTGTCACAAATCTGGTGCCACAGCACTGGAGACACATGAAATTAGCTGAAATGACTCCCTCATTTTAGTCTCACCTCAAGATTTTAAAACTCAACTCTAAATGCTGAGCTGGAGATGTTTTGCAGGATACACCTACAGACCTTGACACGCACATTTTGGACGCACGCCGTACGGCAGGCGATGACATCGGTGCATGCGCAACTATTTCCACGGAGGGTCTCGGCTTCGTGTAAATAAGCAGGCATGTTTTCATTGCGGCTCGCGGCCAACTGGATCACAGCAACGAGACAGACTGCGACTGCCGCGGTCAAAACAAAACATCTAAATGATTTCCTCTTCTTTCTGCTGCAGCTGCTGGAATTGGAGCAAACGGGCAGCATTGTAGGATCATTGGTTTCCTCTACTAGAATCTGCCCGGGCCAAGGTCCTTTACTTAATTATACTGTTCGGCACAGAAAGCCATTCCTCTCCTCTCTCCTCTCTCCTCTCCTCTCCTCCTCCACCCCCCCCTCATTTGATGAAACAGTGAGTGAGCGGCGAGTCGCAGAGGCCAGGAATAGTTTGGCAGAGAGGCATCTATCTGTCTGTTCCTGTGAGCCCGAGAACGGGGGTAATTTAAAGCCACTTTTCAGGATTCAATACAGACCTTCCGGATAAATCTTTCAGCGAATGAGATCAGCATTTCCTGTTGAGCTACTGTCGAACAGTAAGCGGGAAGCCAACCTTTTCAGCACAACTCAACAGAATACATCGGTGCGGCGAAGAACATCACGCCCGTTTTCACCTCGGAGTGTTAAAACAAAACGCACACAGCTCTGGGGGTTTGCAGAGTATCACAATGGTACGATAATGTGAAGGAACTGTGGTGTGTTCAGCAATTTGACTGCTTTTATTATAACAGCTCAAAGTATATGTATCCTGAAGGAGCTCTTGCTTTTACGAGGGCTTCCGTTCACTTAGCTGTTCGTTTCCATTGGAGTATTGATTAGTTGTGACTGATCCCAATGCTCTCAACTGCCTACATCATTACTGATCACGAAATACATCCACTTCGATACAAACACGCAACAGCAGATCGTCATATTCATATGTACACGGGTATTTTTAGAAACACCTTGTTATTATTCCAATTACTTCCACTGGAACTACACATCTGTGCAGCCATTTGGAAAATTCAAGTGGTTGTTTATCGTGGACGGTGGACGCGTTTGACATGAACACAAATGATCACTGAGGTCAATATTTAACAACCAATCATGTTAGAGGGCCTTTTCTCTGCTTTATTTAACCGGGCAGAGAGAAACTGGATCAAAATCTATAACCAAGATATGATAAAACATTATGTCATCTGTACATTTGAAAGGCAATATTTGTTAGGATCCTATGTCTATTTCTGTGCTTTCTGTGCATTTGCACCTTGGTTGAGATATTTCACAGCCATTTTATTCTGTTCACAATTTAATACCGGTTCATCACTTCCATCCTGTTGGTTAAAAGTGTAAGAAATGTAGGAAAACAGCCTGAAAGTAGACCCACATAGACCCACACATCAAAAACACTGGTTCTGTCTTTTATACTTTGATGTGTATATTGCTTTATCTGCCCCAGACAGTCAGCGGACTCCATACTGGGTGGTCAGCAGGCCCGCCCTGGAGGTTTTATGGTCTAATCTTCAACCTTATTCCTTCCCCTCCATTTTTCATTAATCAGAGGAAGACCTAAGAGGATTTTGCTTCCACTAACATCACAACAGAAAAACCTAAAATACCGACTGAGCCTCTTCGGCAGTGTAAACACCGCAAGAATCCTCTTGGAATACAGTAGTAGGAAGAAATACACTTTGAAGAAATGAACAAGACGCAAAGTAGATGAACTCAATTAAATTTGGAGATAAGCGGAATGTAGTGGCTTGCCAAAATTAAAGTCAAGCAAAAAAAAAGAAAGAAGAAGAGCTAGAGTTCATATTTTGCAGCTTATTCATATACAGAACCAAGAGGCTGAAACACTTTGAAGTTGGTCTTCACCGGGACCATGTTAAAATGTTAAAAACAGCACAAAAGGCAAAATATAGCCCAGTGTCCCAATACTCTGTTGTTAAACTACTAATCCTACTAATGTTAGTGATTGTATAAAACAGACAAACACAAACAGTATGATTTACAGATCATCAAGAGCCTTTGTAGATGTCTTCTCCTACCATTTCATCCCCTTGTCTTCAGCAGCCTAAAGGGATTAAACCCATCCTATCTATCGGGATCTAGACTGACTGTCTGCCAATCCCCTTCACTGCTGATAAACCTGAGAATCCGATGAACCCTCATATAATAGCAAACCCCTGTAGGCACTGTGAGAAGCAGAGCTGACTTAGCAATAGACCCTAGACCCTCTTCCTGCATGTACAACCAAGTAATCCCAAATCCATTTGCTCGATTGACAGTGGAATAAAGGCGGTTCAGTAGTTTTTGTTTGATCAATCAATTCCCAGAATGTTATCTTGACAATTGTGCAAATGATATTGATCGTGGAGCTCTGGTGTTTCTGAGCTCTTGTTAGTAGGGATAATTCATTCAGACCTGAATCCTATCTTTACAACCACATCAAGAAAGGAAACGAGACATAAAACAATCGCCCGCGGAACCAATAGGAGGTTTTCCTGGCACCATGTCAGCAATGTCCATGAGTGTCAGCTTCAGGTGGGGCCGAGATTACATTTCAGAATATGAATGCCAGTTGCCAGTCCCACCAAGCCGGAGCTCACACCAGAAGCCCCACATAACAAATCCATTGGCATGTCTTGTAGAAAGGGAATGCTAGCATCTGTGAGTCAGGCAGATCACTAGCATAGCTCTGCTGGGCGCAAAGGCAACTGTCCAGGGGCCTGTGACTGGGTGCAAGGGGGCTGAAGCTCTGGGGGTGGTGGTGGGGGCGTGGTCAGGTTTAGGGGTAAAGACGACTGGGCCCCTATGTAACTTACCAGCCGTCTAAGCTAGGGGCAAGGAGCAAGGGCTCAGGGGTAAGCACAAAAGTGGCACAAAAGGGGCATTCTTGAGGGGCATTTTTGAGTGGTTAGCGCTTCAGATAGTTCCCACAGAATGTTTGATAAGTTGCCAGGGAATAAATAAGCATTAGTTTGGTGCACAAGATGGAAAAAGTTGGTGAGTTATGACAGGAGAGGCATCATTTCACTGAATTTTCCAGTGGAAGTTGCGTTTAACCTTCACTTCCTGAAACCTAACCTTAGGTTCACAGATGAAACATTGATAATTTCCGTAATAACAATATCAATATCATATATTTCATGCCCTTTATCTTAGGTGTAGCAATGAATTACCACAAGGACGTGCAAGGAAATGCCCTTTCTATCTATTCTAATTCTAGGAGGCTTTCTGGTGGGGGTATGCTGGGCTGGGGCCTGAGGCGGGGATACAGAGAGGGGCAGCTGGGAATATAAGGTTTTGGCTACAGGCTGGGTAGCAGTCGGGGCTGTGTCTTGAAAAAAAACACTCTCCAGGGAGCTGGGCAAGGGGACAGGGGGCTGTGGCTGAGGCAACGGCTAGGGGAAAGGGTTGGGGGGCATGGCCCGTGGGCAACTGTCCCAGGGCCTATAGGGGCTGCTCCAGTGCAATAAAAACCACACCCTCTGGATCCAACATGAGATGCTTTTTTTCTGCATGTGCGAAAAAGGAGCCTATTCAGCTGACCTGGTGTAAACAGATTAGGTTTTTCAAAAAGGATTACATTAGTCAGGGTTAATCTTGACCACGCCGTATTATGTAGCTAGTTAAATCGAGCACTCACACAGTGGCCGGTCCCAGCGTTGATTTAATACAAATTTAATTGGAGTCTTTGGATAACTTCGCACCAAATTGTAGTCTTTGTTTGCATTTGCAATTCACCTGTTCTCAGAGTCCAGGGAAGGACTGGCTGGCATACTGAATGAAGACCACTGGCATAATGGGGGAACATAAACTTCACTGTCCCCATGGGGAAGCTTGTCTTGGACACCATATGGCTGTGGTTGCCAGTAAAAAGCATCAGCTTCAGACCAGAGCACATAGAAAAGTACATACAAGAATCTTTTCCATCCCCTAGACTACTGTATGGTCAATGGGGTAAGGAGATTGACAGGATTTCCATTTAAGCAGAGTGGATAGAAGCTTACTGCTAATGAAAAGAAGTATTTATTAGGCTGCCAATCTGACTGTCAGCCAAACACCCTCGGGGGCTTATTGAGGCCTGGGATCCAATCTGCCCCGTAGATCGCAAGCATAACTGACCCCGGGTCAAATGCTATTCAAAAGCATTACGAGAGAGACTGCGCTTGTAAAATGATAAAATAAGTGGCTTGAAATGACGATTTCAAGCTGCCTTCAATGGTTATGGAAGGATCTCAAAGGGTTTTAGAGCCAGAGAATCGGCTTCGGAGGCGAGAAATGCACAGTGCTATTTAGTTTCCTTATCTTCCCAGCGATGCCTGTAGCCACAGTGGTGCCCCAGCAAGTGCCTTCCTCTAAATCTCCACATCCCATTACAGCACAGACCTCTACACCCTACACACACACACACACACACAAACACTGAGGAATGTACCATGAGGGACCGCCAGCTGTTGTTGCAGTGACTGATAGGGGAACGCCCAAAATACCTCCATCGTAGAAATCTGGCACTATTGGACATGCACACACACACAGACACCTAAGATCAGGATGTCCAACCTCTTTACACTCCATGATTCATTTCACTGTGGTTTTCAGTCCGGTGCCTCTCATCTGTTCCCCACACATCAACGTCCTGCCAGAGGTTCGGGGATCAATCCCGACGAGCCGTCCAGCACAGTGATTCATTCAGGCGCTGGACGGGGTCGGGTCAGCGGCAGACGGGGCAGGAACTCATCAGGAACCGGGCAGGTGGAGTGAATACATCCCACCCTTGTCAACCCTTAGTTGTCGTGATTGCACGCCATGCAGCTAACTAGGGCAAAAACATATCCTTCACCCTTTGTAATAC
>CABFOQ010022203.1:11404-27251 GCA_900660455.1 Gephyroberyx darwinii | reverse complement strand
GTTTCAGAGAAAGAAAATAAAGCTGAAGATGAATGGCCCAGCCAATCACCTGACTTGAATCCAATAGAAAATCTATGGAAAGAACTAAAGATCAGAGTTCATAGAAGAGGCCCACGGAACCTTCAAGATTTGAAGACTGTTTGTGTGGAAGAATGGGCCAAAATCACACCTGAGCAATGCATGCGACTAGTTTCTCCATACAGGAGGCATCTTGAAACTGTCATTACCAACAAAGGCTTTTGTACGAAGTATTAAATAAAATTCAGTAAGCGTGTTCAATACTTTTTCCCTGTGTCATTCCATTTTATTACACATAACTTAATTTCTGAACTTATTTGTTTTGTTTTCTTTGTATGTATGGATTACTTGGGTTGTTACCAACATCTGGTGAAAATTTCATGTCAATAGCACCTTTAGAAATATATTTACTGAGAAAAATGGTGACGTGTTCAATACTTATTTTACCCGCTATATAGATAGATATCATGGTGTGGGGCTGTTTTTCAGCATACGGTACTGGCAAACTTCATATAATTGATATATATATAGATATCTCTCTCAAACTCTTTTGAATAAAGGTGCCCATAGACAGAGGAATGCTGTTTTGACAACATAGCATATCACATGGAGAAAATAAAAAACAAAAAAAAACCCAATGTGAAACCATTTATTTATTTATTATAAAGACAAAAAACAACCTATGCTCCGATTTAAACTGTAAAACACTTTGCATGGGGTAAAAATTAAATTACTAAAACATCATGATATAGTTTAACTCATGGGATACAGCCTCAGCCAGTTTTGTTTTAACCCAGAGATTTAATGATTTCATTTGCGTAATAAGGATGCTATTATAAATTAACCCTTAAGCCCTGGAAATCTTTGAAGAACACAAAACGACAAAGTAATGACCTCCTGTTTCATTTTCTGCATTTTTCCACATTCAATGTAGTCAGATCTTTTTGTGGGTTGTAGTGGTATGCACAGGGAATACAATGACACAAAATAAAAACAATTGAAATTAAAAGCATATTCTCCACTTTAAAGGTTAAATTTGTAAACCTGTATTTAGCATCCCTTTACTTTTCAATTAATCTAAACAATATGACCTAATCAGTAATCAAGAGATGAGTTGCTTTAAAAAAAAGTCCCTCCACCAATTAAATCACAACATAGCATTTCTATTTCTATTAATGTAGTGGAAATCAGAAGAGCCGTAGAAAGGTACAAACATGGATTCTTAAAGATTGGTGCTCCTCTCATTTGTTTTGAAAGGTGATCAAACATGCACTCTTCAGGTAAGCCCTCATATTTAACACAACCCTATTTAACATAATTACCCCATATAAAGGGTAATTAGGCTAGTTGAAGACTTTGGTTAACAATTACGCCTGATTGTTGGCAGCCCTGTCCAGTATAAATCTATTTGACCCACCAGGGTCAACTTGTCACAGGCTGTACAGGGATATCATGCCACAATCAAAAGAAATTCCTGAAAACCTCTGGGGAAAAGTTGTTAATGCCTGTCAGTCTGGAAAAGGTTTCCATTTCTAAGGTTCCACAAACCACAGCCATAGACATGTTGCGTTAATGGATAAAGTTTGTGACAGTGTTGAACCATGATTGGACAATCATGCCAAAATCTCTCCAAGAGCAAGGTGGAAAATGATCCAAGAAATCACAAAGAACACAACAATATTTAAAGATGTGCGGCCTCTCTTTCCTCAGCTGCAGTCACCAAAAAGACAATGGGGTTCATGGCAGAGTGGCATGGTAGAAACAACTGATCACTAAGGAAAAACTGAATGCTCATTGCAAGATGCCAAAAAGCACCTGGATTGTTAGGAGTTCTAGAACTATGGATCGATAAGTCAAAACTAGAACTTTGCTAAAGATGGTGTAACCTACCTACCTACCTACCTACCAACCATGTGGATAGACACTGAACTAGATGAATAAAAACATGTTTGGTCAATTAGGGTCCTTCTTATCTAATAATAGGTTTTGGTTACAGATCTGACCACATTCAATGTCAACACTGCAAGAAAATGCAGAAAATTAGACAAGGGTGAATACTTTTTCACAGCACTGTATATATATATATATGTGTGTGTATACACACAGAAACACATATAAACATACACACACTTATATACACATATGTATAAACACATGCATACATATAGCCACATAAATACATACACAACATACACATATAAAGGAACAGAAACAGAGCGTGAGAGAGAACTTTGGTAGTAGAGACTATAGGACACCTGAGGTAGTAGAGACTGGAATAAAACAGCTAGATGTTCTTAAAAAAGTACCACCAAGTTACAGGAGAAACAGCATACAATTTCATACATCAGTCCAGCTTCAATCCAAAAAAATGGAAAAATAAAATACATCACATCAGCATAAAATAAGAAAAGAAAATAGACCAGCAATTGTCTGAGACAAAGGTGAAAAAGACAATTTCGAACCCACTGAGCTTTCTAAGAATTGTAGATATATCGAGTAATTATAGATGAAATTAAGTAATACTGATTAGCTTTTATGATTTGACAGATTTCTTCCAGAAAAACAAGAGTGCATAACTTTAAAGCTTTTTAAAAGGCACCAAGAGGAAAGATAAGAAAATAACTCGAGGAACAAAATCAAAATGGAAAAAAATTATATAAAATAGTTTAGTATAAAAAATACAGTGAAGTACAATAAATTTAGCTACCAAACTTCACATTTATTTACATTTAACTCTTCGAGCTTGAGCAGCTTGCAATCCACATTAAGAGATAGGATTTTGTTAAATAAACAATTTCCTTCTTTCAAAAGGTCAATCTGAAAATGTGTAAACCCTTGCAAATGATTTGTCTAAAGGGGTTCCAAATAAAAATTGAAATTAAAAGCATATTCTCCACATTAAAGATTAAATTTGCAAACCTATATTTAGCATCTCTTTACTTTTCAATTAATCTAAACAATATGACCTAATCAGTAATCAAGAGATGAGTTGCTTTAAAAACAGTCCCTCCACCAATTAAAACACTGCATAGCATTTATATTTGTCTTACAGAAATATATCCAGTGGAAATCAGAACAGCCACAGAAAGGCATAAACATGGATTCTTAAATAAAATAAAAAAAATAGTTCATAGATCACAAGCTCTGTTGGAGCATGACATTTTATAAGAAAACAGCACCAAAAGAACAGTAGATCAATGATGAACACAAACGTTTTTGACTATACCAGCACAGCTTCATTTTGGGTGCTCGAGTGATTAAAAATATGTGTGCACGCACGCACGCGCGCACACACACACACACACACACATACACACACACACACACCTCTATGTATATGTGCAATGCACATGGCTTAAACCTAAATAGGCCTACAGGTTGCTTGTACGGCGTGGCCTGACATTTGTTTCCATCATCAAATGCCTCAATCAACAAGAATCGCTTTGATACACAGTAATACCGAAAAAGGAAAGAAATGCATTCATATAGAACCACAACTTCATACTTGGATTTTTACTTTTGCACAAAAAAAAAAAAAAAAAATACCAGCATCATGAGCATTCACATTCAGTGTTATTGCTAGCAAAACTAGCAAATATTCTGTTAGATATATCACAGTTCCCTGAAACATTTAACTGATCTTAATGATTAATCAAATACGCTTTTATGGCCCCACAGTAAAATGCACATTGTGAAGGTATCTTTGTATGAATTATGCACAGAAATTAATTGCGCGCAAAAAATAGTCAATCAATATGCAAGAAAGACAGTTTCATTACTTCTCTCTGCACAAAAACAAATAGAAAATAGCATCTGAAACCAGATATAAAAACAACAGTTATGAAACCAATCTTTCGTCATCACCTTCTATCTGTGAATGTAAGGACCTTTTTTTTTTTAATTTACTAATGGGTTGAAATGTGTACAAACATTTTAAAATATTTATGGCAATGCAAAATGGCTACAAAAGTTCTACAAATTCTAATCAGAACAGAGCAATGACAAACTACAGGATACAAATATGGCACTCCTAAGAGAAAGCACATATTTTATAGAAGGACTTTTGAGATGCAGTTAACACTTCAGTACAGTAGTTTGAGTCCATAGTTAAAGGGAGGTTCCCAGGTTTACCACTGTGACTGGGTGGCAGGACGCTGGTTAGTAGTGGCAGGAGGGCAGGCTGGCTGGGCTCTCAGTAGTATTTCTATTTGTGTTTGGGTGGCCAAGGGCTACCAGTTGAGCCGAAAGACAGGGTGTTTGAGCAATTCCCTGGAGGCTGGTCGGTCAGCTGGCTGCAACTCCAGACAGCGCAGGGTGACGTCTCTCAAACCTGGAGATAGCTGAGGAGGGATGGAAGGGGCTGTGGTGGCACTCGCAATCTGGGCAACAGAGAAAGTAAATGAACAGGGTTTTTAAAATTTGTTCCAGTGACAAGTTGCTAGGAGGACCGTTTCAGTTACCTTTGTAAAGTGTAGTTACTTCAGCTGGGTGCACACAATGTGACTGTCAAAAACCTAATATCTCTTTCGCACTCACATGAGACAACCTCATTTCCTGTAGTTTCTTGTCTGGCCGATGTAGTGGTGGCACACTAAATGATGTGGCTCAGATGGGGTCACACATTAAAAGATTCTTCACTTGAATTTGGTTGTGAGGGATCGCAATACCCTGCTGTCTCACCAAAACACCAAAGGCGACTTTGTTTTTCACCTGATTGTGCCAAAATGGAGCTTGACAAGGAAGAATGGTTGGGGAGATGCAGGCAGCATATGTCGTTTTCCGACCGCAGGAACTATCCAGCAAGTTAGTACTATTGGTACTTACGAAAAGGTCCCTCTTGGATAGTTCCTGGACACAAAAAGTCCCTGCTAGCGAGGTAGTACTTTTTGGGGGACCTGGAACCATTGGAGCGGAGTTGCAGTACTGAACAACGCTAATTGGTCAATACAAGCTACGCAAAAATCATCCACCAACCACCATTTTAAATGCTGGCTTGTTCAATCTCTATCTAATATCATGTTCATACCAAAGCAGTGTTGGAGCAAATTGTAGAATTTTGAGTTTCTTTTTCACAATAGGAGGCTATGTCGGATTGAGTGCAGTGCTACTGGTCTACTGGTTTGTCTCATTCAAGGGGATGTGCCTGCGGTGTGTTTATTCATTTTGTGGTGGATCAACACCATAGCTGCTTGAACTTCATCCATGTATACCATGTTGAAATTGGAGCTGTTGTTGTGGGGGTCGTCGTGTACTTAAATGACGTATGAAACCTAAGTAAACTTCTTATTTGCATAATCTCCCCGGTACTTTGGTGTGGTCGGAAAGCAACCTCAAACTATTTTGGGGAACTGCTGAGAAGGTTCCTGCATCACCAAGTACCCAAAACGTTCTACTTCCTGCGATCGGAAAATGCCTATAGGTTTCTGTTCTGCAGAGAGAGCTTGAGGGAAATCATAATAATGGGAAATCAAATGATGTTGTGTTTTGTAGTTTCTGCCTCTTCTGCCTGCTTTCCTCATAAGCTCTCATTGGCTGTTGCTGCTCACGGTTCTCAAAAATTGTCTTTTCATATCACAGTGTTTCATATCACACTGTTAGAGATAAAATGTTGGAATGGCCTCTGTGACCCGCTCAAACTCGAGTTGCTCTGACATAGGGAGTTTGTCTTGGATCTCATGAGATTGCCTGGGACATGACAATGGGATGGGAATGGCTTAAAGTGGTGTAGTGTGCACCCAACTTTAGGGATCAAAAAAATTTATATTTACAGGGTTTCTCCAAACAAAGCCTCCAACTGCTCCAGTGGAGCTGTTTAGTGGCCACCAGTACAAGACTGTGGTTGTACTGGGCAGCTCCCAGTGTGAATGGGTGTAACTGTATGAATGTAAGGAAGGGCTTTCCCAGGAAAAATAAGTGTTAAAATAAAAAAATGTTCATAATCAGAAAGTACAGACGGCTGGCAAATTAATGGAAAAACCTGGATAAATGACATACAGGTGTATTGCATGATACAATTAAGCAATTAACATCCTATCATGCTCTGTGGCATGTATAAAAATGCTGAGAAGGCCCAGTTGACCTCGATTTTGAATCAAGATGGCAAGAGGAAAAGATCTAAATGACTTTGAAAGGGGCTTCATTATTGGGGCACGAATGGCAGGAGCTTCAGTCACAAAGACTGCTTAACTCACTAGTGTTTCAATAGGAACAATGACTAAAGTGACATCTGCATTTAGATCTATGGGAACGACATCAGCAAATAGTTGCAAATTGTGGTTGAAAGTGCATATTCTATAACCGTGATGCTCGTGCATTAGTGCGATATGTAAGAAAAACAGAGCAACTCTTCCTCAGGTGACTGAGAATGTAAATGCAAAATGTGATCAGACTGTCAGCAAGAACAGTCCGTCGATAACCTCATAGAGAGAGATAATAGTACGGTTGCAGTGCATAAACTCCTCATTACAAAGACAAATGCACATTTGAAAGTTCAGTGATACAAAAACCATAGACACTGGTCTACAGAGATATGGAAAAAAGTGATGTGGTCAGATGAGTCATCCTTCACCATATTCTCGACAAGTGGGCGAGTGCATGTGTGGTGTACACCCAGAGAACGGTAGACACTTGACCCCTACAGTGAGGGGGTCCAGTGGCTCTGTTATGCTGTGGGAGGCATTGGGTCCACTTGTCCCCTTAGAGGGAAGGTTCACTGCAAATCAATACAAAGTCATTCTGAGTGATCACCTCTTCCACCTTGTGGGAATTGAGGCAATGCCCCCATCCACAGGGCACAAGGAGTCACTGAATGATTTGATGAGTATGATATGCTTTGGCCTTCGCAGTCACCAGATATCAACCCAATTGAACACCTATGGGAGATCTTGGACCGACGTGTTAAACAGCGCTCTCCACCACCATCTTCAAAACACCAAATGAGGGACAATCTTTTGGAAGAATGGTGTTCCATCCCTCCAGTAGAGTTGCAGAGACTTGTAGAATCTATGCCAAGGTGCATTGAAGCTGTGCTGGCGGCTCGTGGTAGCCCAACACCTTACTAAGACACTTTGTTAATATTTCCTTCAATTTGTCACCCATTTGTATGTTATGGAAGGTTAAAATCTGAAAAAAAAAATTCTAATCACCGTTTTCCCTTTAACATATAATAGCATGCAGTATCAAATAGTAATGTTATATGCTTCTGATTTATTCTTCTAATCTGCAGGCTACTTGAGGAAGCCTATTTGCCCATGTGGCCTGCCTGACTTCTGACCACAGCCGTTTCTTGCTATATGCAGACTATGTGGTTGCATAGGGCCCCCGAATCCACCAGGGGGCCCCCAAGCTGCCATTTTTTTTTTAAATTAAAATGACCAGTCTCTCTCGGTAGGACAAGCACCCTCGTGTGTTGAGTGAAAGCACCTATATGCAAAAAAAAAAAAAAAAATGTATATATAGGCTATATATAAAAAATTATGACGCTGCAATGGGGGAGCTATGTCTTGTGAGCAAATCAACTTCAAAGTCATCATTAGACTATCAGCCAATGAATGATGTACAGACGTTGTTGACGATGACCCCGATGAAAGATATGATTGGACTGTCAACTGCAAGTCAGTGAGGAGAATAACGAGGAGACTAACCGTAGTGATGGTGACATGGTGTCAAAATGGACATACCCTTCTGGCACCGAAAAAAAGAGGAAAACTAAAGATAAACGCTCACAGAGCAAAGGTAAGACATGATGTTGATTTCACTTTTAGCATATTTTATGGAGAGTGTATTTAACCTGTTACCTGCTCCTGGTACCGCTGTAATATGTCGCCCTATTTACTTTGTGACGACTCCCAATCTATACTCTCCAACGCATTTACCGCCTTATACTCGTTTGTTACTTTCAGTAACAGTTCCACCTCGTCGTCCAAACAAAGAAATCTTTGCTCTTACTTTTAAGCAGCAGCAGAGCAGACAATCTGCTTTCTGTTCACACCGGCATGCGCATGCCCAGTGTAGGTGAATGAAAGAAAGAAAGAAAGAAAGAACACTTTATTGAATCCACACATTTTTTTTGTCACACACAAAGCATGCAGTCGGTGGTGGCCGCCAAACACACACACGCATGCAGGGAGGGTGGCTGCGGGAAATTAGTTCACTGCCTTTGACCCATCCTGTAGATGCTGCCCCTCCAGGGGCAGCCAGGAGCAGTGGGCCTTATTGTAGGAGAGGACCCCATGTGAGCCCGGGGAGAACATGCAAACTCCACACAGAAAGGCCTGGGAGATAACCCACCTGGGCATCCCAGAGTCAATGGTCACGTGATATGCGTTTTCAGGTGTGTTAGTATGGACGGAGATCATTTCTGAAGCGGTGCTAAAACGGTTGTGTGGATGGAGATCGACGAAAACGTATTAGTGTGGATGTAGCCTTAGTCAGCCAGTCTGCCTGTGCTGCTGTGTGGGTTGACAGATAAGCGTTCATTTGCAGTGCCTCCAGTAGAGGGTGATAGCGGGCCGTGTTCGAGTGGTGTGCCTTAAACTAGAAGTCTAGCCCTGTGTTAACTGTGTGTGGTGGATTTCACAGTTTAGTGGGAGCTTTTTGGTATCCTGGTGGGACGTGTCAATTGTCTGTTGTTGTAACCCTCCTCCCTTTTTATGAATTGTTGAATGGTCGCTGTAATAATAAAGATTGTCCTATTGTATTTTGTATATCTGTATTCTGTGGTTATTTGACAGTTCTGACTTAGTAGTAGTGCTACCACACCTGTACGAAACCCACATATATTACAATATTTTAGTGTGACTGACAACGTAGTTTGCTAATTTGAACGAACCTGCCTGTATTCCTACATTAAAGTTTAGTGTTTTGAATCTATTCATTTTTATTCTAAACAACCATAATAAGTTGAAGTAAATTTAACTTATACTATATGACCAATCATACCTTCCAATAAGAATACAAGGTAGCCTATATAGTCAATTGGTTACGAGGTGGCCATTATGTTATGCCCTGCATAATATAGGCAAAATTATGTCTTCTATATCATATAGTGCCCATCACCAATTTCACCATCTTGACTGTGCTCAAGTTTTTTTCCACTGTGCCCCCACATTTTTTTGAAAGATATTTCTCTTTTTACTTTGTTGTAGAGTACAATGTGTAAATGAAAGTGGGAAAAGCCTGATATGGTAAATGGACTGTATTTATATAGCGCTTTTATCCAAAGCGCTTTACAATGTATGCCTCTCATTCACCCATTCACACACACACTCACACACCGATGGCAGTGAGCTACCATGCAAGGTGCTGGCCTGACCATCGGGAGCAATTTGGGGTTCAGTGTCTTGCCCAAGGACACTTCGACATGTGGACAGGAGGAGCTGGAGATCGAACCGCTATAGAAACTGCAACATCATTATGCATTGTTTCAGGCACAAAAGGCTGTACCACAGTAATGCCAAAAGACGAAGAGCGTATGTAGTAAAGACTCCAAAGACGTATGAGTACATCTGCAAGGTGGAAGCAAGGGTTGTGGGGCGTGGGGATGCCCAAGACGAGACTGATGACCCCTGAAGGCTGGGCCTGCTCTCCCCAATTCCTCCACCTCCCACTGCAGAACTAGTCAAGAAACAAGTCAGGAGAGGCCTTGGTATTTATTTCAGAAAAATAACTTGCTGTGTCAGTATGATATTGAGGATGGCCAAATGTACTGAGGAAACAGATAATAGGCTTGTTTAATTCACTAATTACTGTTCTCTGTCATTGGCAGCATTAGAGGATATCAGCCACTGTTTTGGCTAGTGGAACACTGATTGTCAGACAGATGATGTGCAAGGTTATCCTGAAAGCACCATGCCACTGGCCAGACATGTCCCTGCCCGTCTATCACCTGAACCCTCAGTCTGGCATGTGGCCCGAGCCTGATGACCTCTGAGACCTGAGATAGTGGGCTGGGGTTTTGGAAGGGGGGATGCATCAAGGCTCCAGTCTTTACCTACTTTTATATACATCTCCTCTCCTGCCCTCAGTAGGGAGACACAGCAGCACTCTTTACTTGTTGAGGGTACTCGTTGAGAAGGAAGAGGGCTCTTGCTGAATAGAAAGAGAAATTATGTGACTAGCAAGCTACTGTAGCACCATTGATGGGCCCAGGAAAAGGTAGATAGATTGATGAAGAGTCAAATTACAAGGCCTCAGCAGGACACGATGAGGTACACTGCAGAAAATATCAGGCATGGAATGTGTTTTTATCCTGTATTCAGAGCTATTTAAAGTGAAATTATCATTTTGTGCTGGCAGGTTATTTTGCTGGTTTTAATAAATTTCACTTGTTTCATAATAATTGAACTTTTACCTCAAAATTGATTTCATGTTTGACTATTTCTCAAAACAAGTGATATTAGAATGAAAAATGCCGTTTCCCAAAACCAGCAAATTTATCTGTCAATGCATTTCGATTATTTGAATTATACTTTAGTCTGGGGAAAAATGATTAAGATTGCGTCAAGGCTATCCATTAAATGTGTCTAAATTGCAGTATAACCAGACACCACTGACACAACTGTTTGATCACTATTCTCAGTTGATGCATTTGCAACATTTGAGCACTGCATTAAAACCATAAATTGGCATGTAATCAATAGCAAGAATGAATGGGTTTTCAAATCTTCAAAGCGACCTATTTAGCAGTCAGACGTCAGTTTGAAAAAAACCCATTGTTCAGCCGTGATGTAACTGTACAGTATACCCAGGACACCTTTGTTTTCCTACTCAGGCATCGAGACCCTCATTTCAGCTGAAAAAAAAAAAAAAACTGAAACTGAATATATGAAAAAAATTGAAGGAAACAACTAGTTTATGTAGGCTGCTCAGCAACAACAAATGATTAGATGGACTATCCTTCATAAAGTTAGCAGCAGACAAAGTCTAGTTAACATGTCACTTTAACAAAATATCAATTTATTTTTTTTAAATGTAGTAAGTAAACAAGTAACATTAAGTTTGGTGCAAAAATGTAAACTCAAAATTGTAGTTTTCATTAATGAGTAACCAAGAACACAGATGATGTAAATATAATCCTACCCCAACAGTAATATGAAAAAACAATAACAGGATTAGCAGTGTTTCAGTGCTCACACACACTGAAATTGTTGTGTGTATGTAGATCTGCATTCTGGCCTCTAACTGGCCTTTAAACATTTCCTGTATTGATCGCTACAGTGAGAGACGGTGTGTAAGACAAATGCAAGACAGAGAAATGTTTGGATCTTGAAGACAGTGTGTGTGTGTTTCGATCTTTATACCCACATGTACTGAAATCAATTCTGCATTCAATATAGATGGCCTGTCTGTGGTTCCTCCATTGAAGGCTGCAGAAAGAAAAAGCTGTTGGCACCACAGTGAAAAGATTCTTCAACCTGCAATGGAGGAGTGAGAGAAAGCAACAGAAAGGTTAGTTGTCACATATATACAAAAATGCTTACAAATTCAGCATTATTTGCGGCTACAGCAGGTCTGTCTGTTGGGCAAGCCGTCAATTTACAGCCAAGTATTTGTGATGTGCTGTAAACAGAAATTGATCAAGGTTAAGCAGACTGACGTCAACTGTAGCAGACTTGATGGTTGGCCTAGCTCAGAATGCATTCATTGATTTGATTTGATTTAATAACCTTCATTTACACCTCAGAACACAGAGTTACCCTCTGTGTTTCCTCATTTTCAACGATGCTAAGAATTTTCAATGGTGCCAAGAATAGGCCAATCAGAATTGAGTATTCAACACAGCCATGTAATAAGTAAGGGGTAATGTCTAGGAATGTCTTGATTCTACGGAGCCCCGGAGGTGACATTTTTTTTGTGGCCTTAAAATACTTATTCCGTGGCCACAAATTAGTTTTAAATAATTTTAGTAAAAATTTTGAGGGGTCGGAATGATGATGTCATGTCCATGCCCAGCGCGGGATTGCACTAACTAAGCCAGTTGTATGTTCGGTGTTCGGTAATGAATAAATTAAGTTAGCATAACGTTAGGCAGTTTAGCCAGCTAACAAGCAAACTTTGTAAAACACCTACACTAAAGCCTTGATTTGTGTTTGTGTTGTGAGTGTTGTGGTTTGTGTCCTGTCGCATGGACGTGGCATCATTCCGAGCCCTCAAAATTTTTACTAAAATTATTTAAAACTAATTCGTGGCCACGGAATAAGTATCACAAGGCCACGGAATAAGTATTGCGAGGCCACAAATTAGTATTTCGTGGCCACGAAAAGAAAAAAAATCCTCTATGTCACCTCCAGGGCTCCGTATGATTCACCCTGTTGGGGCTTATTTTGAACTAATGACCGGCTCCCTGTACAATATCCCACTTATTACACGCCGACTTACCAAAGACATTAACCATTTTATATGAAATATTGATTTAAAATGATGTTATTACAAGCTAAAGTAATTTACAAGCTTTCACCAAGAAAGAATCAGTTCAGCAGTACTATAACCATTAAGTTTTCTGTAGCTAGCATCTATTGCTACACTGTGTCAGAACTGTAACCATAGAAACTTCTGTAACTAGCATCCATGGCTACACTGTAGCAGAACTGTAACCATAAGAACTGTAGCTAGCATCCATGGCTACACTGTAGCAGAACTTTAACTATAGAAACTATAGCTAGCATCCAACGTACACAAATCCAGTAAGATTGCCATTCAGCCTCTGGTCACCAATCCTAAATGGTTTGTGCTCTCCAAATGAATGAAAAGTAATATTCTAAACCTCCAAAATCTTCCAGGTCTCTAACCTCGGTTAGCCGAGTGTTGGTCTGCAATAACCAAGGAGTAACATCTTTTTGCCACATGGTGTTGCTTGTTAAGTGGATTAGAAATCAACAAAGTGGACCTGACTTGACTGCGGAGTGATATGATGAGGGGAAACAGTGGCCTGTTATTCAGGATAACAAACCTCAGAATGCATTCAGTCAGAATTGAGTATTAAGCCAAGCCGTGCAGGAAAAGAGACATAAGTACCCTTCTAGCTGTATGTTAAATGATTTGAATAGATGACGCATAAACGTAACCCGTCCTCAGGTATTATCCCTCCTATGTCTGAGGACAAGATCAAAACACTGGTTGGGCTTGGGTTGTTTGGTTGTTTTTTTTGCAGTGAAATGAGGAAGCCTGTGTAGCTGTAGGTTCATTATACTCCCTTATGCACCCCTGCTGGCCCAAAGCCACAGAGCTTTCCGGAACCTCTATAACTCACCAACACACATCATTAGCATTTAGAGAGGCTGAGATCAGCCTGGGATCCAGACTGACACACATATAAAAATACTCGCATGCACACATACGCGCACTCGAAAGTTATTACAGTACATACAATAGCAGACGGTAGGAATTTCAGATTAACCTGCTATTTCTGTTGAATGACGAGCATCCATCACCAGGGAGTTTCATCCTCAGCATGACAGCAGGCCGGGTGAGGACTGGCCATTGTTTAAGGTCTTCCATCATCCATCTTCTTCTCTCTTTGCTTCTCCTAAACTAACCTCTTTCCTCTGTTTCCCTCCATGTCTTCGTACCGCCTCGCTTTCCCATTCTCACTCTCACATTTTTCTTTCTTTTCCACCTTCTTTCTCCCCTTCTCTCCCATCTTCCGCCCCCCTCTGTTTTTTTCCTTCTATACAAATTGCATTGGGTTATACAATTTGGATTTTTCTGGATTTTTACAATTTTCCAATACATATTTGCCAAACAAAAGTCTTATGCAGTCTTATACCAGGAAGGACATGGCATTTTCGCCATCAAGAGGCAAAGTCAGGTCAGGCAGTAAGGGATGAAATACTCCTCTGTACACTATCAGGCTTCATCACAGTTTTCTACAAATCTGTCAGACAAATCGGCTGTTCTTTATTGAGCAGTATCAAAGTAATAAAATGGAGTAAAAGTTCTCTTATTGTGAAAATGTATGCATCTTCACACATTAGCTGTGAGTTTTCACAGTGCCTACAAATCCTCCTCTCATATTCAGAAAGAAAACTATAGAGGCTTTGCAGTTAAACATGTGAAATTGTTGTACGGTCAACCATCTTGGAAGAACAGTCTGACTAGACTAGATCCTACTGTATTTCCTCCCCTTTTTCATTTTTCATTCCCTTTTTCATTTCATTATGTCATCCCTTAGGATTAAATTTCATATCAACAGAAGTGACACCACTCAATGCAACTAAACAACATTCCCTTTCTGTATGAATAATGCTTTTGGTGGGACAGGAGATAAACTTATTTTTCTTAGTTTTGCTGCTTGCAGGACAGTTTTTCAGACAGTTCTCCATCTTCCTTTCCATCCTTGTCATCCTCATGCGTCTAGCAGACTGGAGGGTGGTGTGGTTGAGGTTTGGGCTGGATGTAGGAGAGAATCAAGCTAGTGGGCTGGTTGTCCCTGCAGCCGGGAATGTTTCAATGTGTGTTTGAGCTAGCAAGAGGCACACCAGCCAGGGGATGATGCACTGGAAGACACACACAGTCTAAAAGGTTCCCGGCTGTAATCAGCCAGTCAGCCAATTAAGACCGACTGGCCGATGCAGGCAGAACCAGCCCACCAGCACGATTCTCTCCTGCACCAAGCACCAATGTGTCAAAACATATCTCAGCATGATGGACTTGTCTGTGGTCTTTGCTGCAATTTCCCTTCTCTGGTGTTGATAAAACTTAAGAACACATGAAGAAATAATATAATAATAATATGAGCATCGGTCCAGATTGCGGTTTGCCTCCGCTTCATTTTGTCATGCTAGGCTTTCCAAACATGATGACAACATCTGCCTACTTAAACCCATAATCCCTTGCATTTGGGGTTGTTTGTCCTGATTCCCTTAAAAGTACGGGGTTATTTGGTGCCAGGCAAGTTCAAATGGCATTGTTCTCAACCCAAAGGAATAAATGCTCTAGAGTTCAAACAAACATCTTGGAACATGCTTGGCGCGAACACACCCTTAAAGTTTTCCATCGTATGTTTAGTGTTGGGGACCTCAGGCAAGCTGTCACTGCTCTGTCAGCTAACAGGGGATCCTAACAAAACAACTAAACACCGATAAGTCATTTTACTGGGTCTGTATATTTGTTCATAATCAGCTGTCCTCCACACTAAACCCAGCAGAAGACTATGCAGCAACACTCTGTCACCTTCCACTATTAATAATATGTGCAAATTACACTTAATCACTCCTCATTTAGGTCACCTTCAAATGGAGCTCCATGCCAGCCATCTAAACACATTACGTCGTGACACGGCAATTATGGGTTATTTGGGAAGAGAACGTATAATGGCCCCCTCTCTCTTTGCTTCTTACGATCTTTACTGTCTAATGCTGTTGTTCTGTTCTTCTTCCTTTAACCGCTGTGTTTTTTTTTACACTCCCTTTTTTTGTTTTGTGGGTCCAAGTTCATGCCTCACTCATAACCTACACAGTATCCACCATAGTTAAGTAAGTTGAACAAGGCAAAAGTTATTGTGACAGTGGAAATTTTGGTGAATAAAGCATTGGGCATGAAAAAGCAAACAAATATTCCATGGGTCCACAAAATGAGTCTACCACTTCTACCTTAAAAGTAACATATATGAATCATTACATTGAGTGGTATTCCCCTTTAACCTCCCTCTTTTTTTTCTCGTTGTTACTATCTTTTTGTCCTGGACTAATCAGTGCAAATCACGACCAGTAATTTACCTCTGCGTATTATAACCAACAACACTCATTAGGTGACTCATACCACGCACACACGCACACCACACACACACACACACACACACACACACACACACACTCCCTCAGACCCTCTT
>CABFOQ010022203.1:0-11384 GCA_900660455.1 Gephyroberyx darwinii | reverse complement strand
AGACTCCGCCACACACACACACACACCCCACACACACACACACACACACACACACACACACACACACACACTCCCTCAGACCCTCTTGTAGCCTCAAGTCAGTCTATATATGCTCCATCTTTTCCTCTCCCTCTCCTCTCTTATAAATCCCACTTCGCTCATTTTTCATCTCCTCTCTCCCCTCTGATGATTTGTCTCATGCCTCTCGCCTCAAACTCTCTGTCTGTTGTTCTTATGTGATGTTGTTTTTTTAATACATGCTGCAAAAACCAGTTGCCCACTGGCAAGGGTGGAGGTAACAAATTACAATTACGCTTGTTACTGCAGTTAAGTAGCTTTTTGATGTACATGTTACTTTTTTAAGTATATTGTGAAGTCAGTCATTTTGGTTTTACTCAACTACACTACACTACACTCAAGGGTTTTTGAGTAAGTATTGTAATCAGTTACATTTCAGTTACAAAGTAGCTATAACATTTGTAGATTTCGCCATAAGCATTCATCAGAAATTGTACATTCGTGGCGCTGGACAAGAGTAATCTGGTTTTACGATTTATATATTTTTTTAAACTCTCTGTTAAGGAGTGTAAGCCGAGAGGCGTCTCTCGTCTTTTTTACACTGTATGGAAAACATAATATGTAACAATGGCTGTTGTTTTAAAATAACAGACTTTTACTTAAGAAGTATCTTAAAGTAAGCTTATTTGTACTTTCTGCAAAGTAACAGTACTACCATTTGAGTAGAATATTTTGATAGTCATCCCACCCCTACCTGTTGGGACAAATAACTGAACTTGACAATTGCCTCATGTATTGACTTCACATGTACAGTACCAGTCAAAAGTTTGGACACACCTGACTGTTTCTCATGATCTTAAAGACATTTTGATCTAAAGGATTATGCTTAAATGCTTCAAATTCATTTCTTAGACCAATATAAATAGTGAAGTTGATGCCTATGTATGAATTTCTTTTCAAAACTAAAATTTTAATGTAATGTTTTTTTTAAATGCACCCCCAACAAGTAGTTTTCATTTAGAGCTTGAAATTTAGAGGTGGAGAATGTTGAACCACAATGATTAAATCATCATTTTAAAGGCACGCATAGTGATTGTGGACTTTATAAGTTTGTGGAATTTCTTTGCTCGTTAATGTCTAATGTCAAAGGGTGGCTACTTTGAAGAATCTAAAATATAAGATTAAGATATATAAGATTAAGAATACAAGAGTTTTGATTTGTTTAACATTTTTTTGGTTACTGCATAATTCCTTTTGTGTTATTTCATAGTTTTGATGACTTTACTATTATTCTAAAATGTGGAAAATAGTAAAAATAATGAAAAATCCTTCTATGAGTATGTGTGTCCAAACTTTTGACTGGTACTGTAACTCTACATGTAATTAACTAGCCACTGAATTCATCTGATTAACTGAGTAATTACCAACTGGTTAACTGAATCAACTAGTCACACAGCAGCCTATCAGAAACCACTGCTACCTGCCATACCACTCTCCAACAAACTAGTTGTCTAACTGACTGGCTAAGTGAGTTAAAGCTGCACTAGGATTTTTATGTAAAACTCCCAGTTGCCTTGTCAGCCTAAATCACAAAAGTTGTTTTTCCACCGCAGGAACTATCCAGGAATGTTGGACTATTGGTACTCACTTCCACGACCTTTCCAACCTGGGCAACTAGCCCCGAACAAGGTACCTGCTGGACCCAAAAAAGTACCTGCTAGTGAGTACTTTTTGGGGGACCAGGATCCATTAGGGCAGAGTTGCAGTACTGAACAACACTAATTGGTCAATACAAGCTATGCAAAAATCATCTCGAACAACAAAAGCAACAAAGTCAAGAACAAACCTGCGCTAATAACCTTTTGACGGGAAGAGGATAGGGAGAAAAATTTAGAAGAACAAAAAATAACATTTTGACAGACCTACAACATGGAAGGACATATTGAAATGATAAACCAAGAAGCAGAACAAGTTATTTATTAGCATTAGTAGTAGGCTTCAACCGCTATGGGACGATACCGTTTATTTATACTGAAGCTGCCGACAGATAATATTTTGTGGCAATATTCAATATCATGAAATCTGACCATTTTCATGCCAAAAAAAAGTATTCAGTATTTCCCCGATAACTTTATTCTTGTCAAGGTAAACAGCATTTAGACCATGGGACGCTAAAAAATTGAATGGCAGGATAATGAAATTGTGTTAGGGTTAGCAGCTCTTTAAGGCAGGGTTTCTAATTGGATTCTAACCCAAGTCCATCTATTCAGTTGCCACACTCACAAATAATCATCTCAACTGAAAGCCCTGAGCAGTATTGGTTTTAATGGAACGATCCCACCACCACAGCACTGTAGCAGTTTCCTCTCTGTGCTGCACTTGGAGGCTCAGAGCTCATTTAGCTAAGCAGCATCCTCTGGTGGTCAAAAGGAAAGATTATGTGCATGCTGGAGCCCAGTTATGTCTTTGGAAGGAGACCCACACCAACACAGGGAGAACAGGAAGGTTAAAACATGACTCTTTTAATAATTTCACATTGGAGAGTGTATCAAGGAACAAATCCAGTCATGTCAAGGCACAAAATGTCAGGATATCTGAATCAGCAGAGCATGAGACTGTTAAGATCATCAGGAATATTTAAAATATTTGTTTTTTAAGTAATAAGTAACAAACTGATAAAACAAGTGTGTAAAACACACTCTTAACAATGTATAGTGTTGTATACAAATCACACTAACAAATGCAACACGTCCAAAATAATCAAATGTATGCATTAAGTAATCATTCAAAACAGGGTTATTAAGCTGAGCACATCTGTTGTATCCATGTGGGCATTGATGGCTTCTATCAGTTTCTTTCTAAGTCCCTTTTCCTTGCTTTCTCAACTCTCTCCATTTCTGCCGGCCTTTCAAAATGTTTTATTTTATAAAGGTTGAAGTGACAAAAAAGAATATATATATATATATGCAGTGTATAGATTGATATAGATACTGCTGTGTAAAAAAAATATATTTTTACCTCCATAAAATGATGAGCTGAAGATGACAAGCAAGTCGTCTGTGACATAATTTTACATGATTATATCTCTTTAATAATATTTTTGAATCAATTTTTCTATGTAACCCTAAAATATATATTAATGCTGAAATCTATAAGAACATGTTCATCAACCATGTGAACTAAGTTAGTTGACAGGTAACATAACTGACATTTTCGCTGTTTTGGGTCTGTACACATGCCTCCAACCAAATACCAAAAGTTTTTTTTTTCCAAAAACAAATTTCATAAATATTACACAAATCATTGATTAAAATGTAATTAAATGTCATTTGATAATGATATTGAAGGAACTGTTGACCCTCAATAAATCAACTTGACTTAGATGCTACTTAACAAAAATGACAAAGAACATACCTTCTGGACCGTTTTCTTCCTGAGGAAATGACATTGTGAGATGCAGGTCAGATGCTTTTGGGACGAACCATTTTACAGATGTTTGGTGTTTTAGCAATGAATGTCTGTCTCTTGTCTAATGTTCAGGAATTTATATAAATCAGCTAATTTTATTGTTTTTTGCTTAGTTAGTGCCAAAATGTATATCCCCTCAAAATATGTTGACGTGGCACTGTGTCCTTGTTTTGTGTTGTGTTTGTGTTGTTGTTTTATGGACATAATAAATGGAGCAGACTAATGTACAGCAGGACGAAATTCTTCCTTGTAGAATCAATGGATGCTTCTGGCTTGAGATCAGATTTTTAACAGCTTTTAACTTTTAACATGGCTAGTGATAGAAAAACAATGCATTTTTTATTTAGTGATTTTGGCACAACACTGGAAGCAGCAATAGCAGTTCAGCAAACTTCATCAACAGAAAATCCAAGGAAAAAGGCGTCTCAGTACTGGACGTACTGTTTGATTGAAAGGTGATCTCTGGGAACTGCAGTGCATAAACACCACAGCAATGACCAGTAAGCATGAAAGATGGAAACAAAATGAAAAAAATTTTTAAGAGGATGACCACTTTAAAATTTCGACATTTATTGTACAAAACACAATTCCAAAAAAGTACCTGAAGGGTCAGGAAGTCCGGCCAAACAAAACCAAAGGATGGAGAAGTGCAAGAACTGAACCAATTATTTTCTTATGTGATGTTTGGTCCTCGATAAGACCAGAACTACATAACAAAAAACAAAATGCTCAATGGGGCCAAGGGACAAAACTGAATTCATGACCCTGGCTTCAAAGAAGTAGTCCTGGGCATCCTGGTGGCTCAAGTTGCTCAAGGTTTAAATCTGGCTGAGGCCCTTGGTTGCATGCCATCCCCCCTCTGTCCCATATTTCCTGGTGGTCTTGAGGGGTGTTGCGGTCTTGTGCCTTGTTCCATCTGTTGCTGCTGCCAGTTTGAAAGAAAAGTTGTAAAAAGGTTCATCTGGTGCTTATCCAGCCATAGTCATGTTTGGCTTTCAAACCTGTAACTCCCCTGGAAGGCAACCCAGCCCAGCCCAACCCAACCCTGATGAGGCTTATCAAACATAGAAGGAAATGGCACAGTTTCGAGGTCCAACAAGGCTTCTCCATGGCACTCCAGGATCCTAGAGAATATATGTTACTGCTCTATCAATGCTAGGTACAACTTGATTCAATTTAAAACTGTCTGTAGGCTGCATTACTCAAACGTTCAGGTAAATAGGATGTTCCCAGATACTTCAGTTCTACGCAATAAGTGCAGAAATGAGGGCAAAATGAAACCAGCGCACCATTGTCTATGGAATCAGGGGGATCAGGGGTCTTCACATCAAAAAGATAAAAATAGTTAATTCCATGTGTCAAGCAAATGATATTTGTTTTAATAAAGGTAATTTGAGAAAAAAAGAGAGAATTTGAGTTCTGTTAGCCATCTAAAAAAATTGGGGTATACCTGTCTTTAACAGTTTATTTGTGCATAGGAGAAATAGCGTGCCACAGCGGTGAAAGTAGTGAAGTGAAAATGGCTTATGGACATCTGTTTGGGGAAGTGAAATTCAAAATTTTTTCGTTATGGAGCTCGCTTCCCCTACTTTTGTAGGGGAAATTCTTCAATATAGCAGGACAGGACCCTTTGGAAGAGGTAAAAAAAAAAAGACTCCCTAAGGGTCCTAGATCAGGGCTACATATTTATATGTCTATATGGTGCATTGTAGATGTAATTTCGCAGGTCGCTTTCAGGGCCAAAACATGTCTTGCCCTCCTTCGGTTGAAAATGTCAGCTCTGCTGCACAGCTCCACCCAATCTTTTGGATGAAAGATTTAAGGGTCGTATCAGCTGAGTGGACAGAAAATTCAAACAATGGAGATGGGCAGGGCCATTGAGAAGAGAAATCCTCCACCTCAAAAGACCCTGTGACTGTGTCACTCTCCATTGTGTTTGTTAGGCGCATCGCTGTCAAATGAATATCAGAGGTGTGCACAAGAATTGTGCAAAAGAATATTTGTAATTATTTTGGGCCATCTGCCTGCTGTTCCCAGTGACAGTATATTTGGTGGGCTTTGGACTTCTTTCTGAACACAGGTTTGTTGTGGTTTATAGTCAAGAGTTCAAGCCTCTCCCCCAACACCATCTGGCTGTAGCCTCACCAACTTTCTCAGGAGTTTCCCTCTGTCCTGAGAGCCATCCCATTTTGTTATGCATGCTGTGGCTGGAGGAGAATAAATTATATATTTTGAGGCTAGGATCTACTATATCTAGAGCATGAGATGGTATTGCATGTGCACAAATAGATCTCGTGCCTTCGGTTTGGTTCATTCAAATGCCCAAGATACACATACGCAATTTTTGTAATCCACAAGTTTACAAAACAAAATGTTTTTTTTAAATACTAGTTAATACTTTACCACAATTTTGTGTTCCTTGTGTTCCTTACCTGCATTACATGTAAAAACACATTATACGGACAAAATGTAACATTGATTGTAAGGCCAAGTTTCCCTCTCTCTTCAGTAAAAAGTTGTTCAAGTAAAGCTTGACCACAACAAATATGCTTTCCAGTAGAGGTTACACTAAGGAAAAGAACCGATTGGTGGAACAGCCCAAAAATTGCATACTCACAGCACACTCGTTGTCAAAATTGAAATCACATACATTTTTAATGCTGCACTGAGTAACTCATGTTTGCAGCTCCAAATGGCGAGATGTAACAGAAAAATTCGAACTTCATTACCCAGAAATCCTGTAAGATAAGGGACAAGAGAGGCAAAAGATCTAACATTGCTAAGTCCAGGTTTCTCTGGAGAGAGCACTCATTCACTGTTTAGGAGTTGTTGTTGCTACCCCACTTTGTGATTTAGGCTGGTAAAACGGCTGGATTCTTACATAAAAATCTTGTCTAGTGCACCTTTAATTTCCATTGTAAATTTGCTAGAAGCTATATTAATGTCTTGCTAATGGTAGGGACTAACTGTAGCTCACAAATCTGGCACTTTTTTTGTGGTACTTATGTCTCAACCATTATCTGAACCAGTTGTAATTCCCTCAGAGGGGGTGTGTGTCCTCAATTTGTTTGAACCATTATTGCTCCTTTATGCCTCCCAAGTCAATTAAAACCGCCTTTTTGTCGTCGCCTCATCAGCACAGTGCTGTCTGTTGCAAAGGTAAATGCTATCGAAATACACCACTGTTGTAAAAAATATTTTCTACAAATTGTGTCTAAGTATCTAATTTATTAAAGGAAGTAAAGTTTAATCTTCGCACCTTTGCTGTGTACAATTTGTTGAGACAGAATGCCAGATTGCTTTTCCAAAAACACCCTGGTGGACAAGCTCCAACTCCATCTTAGGCATTTCAACTTTAAATGAAGTAGCAGAATGTCAGACATCGGCAGGGTTGCTATACACTTTTTCATAATCAAATTTAATGATTTTTCAATTACATTTAGCACAATTTCCATTACCCATGTTTTTATGCTCAAATGCTACTTTTTCTTAGAAACCCAAATTTAATGTACCAGGTCTTGTTTTGGCTCTACTCTCTATTGCTTGGGATTTCTGGAATCTGGAAGTTACATTTTCCTTAACCTCTCTAGGCCTGAAAAAAAACTTAAGTAAGCAAGTTTCTGTGACGTTTTCCAGGTTTTCCATGATTGTGAGAAGCTTGCAATGGTGGGGAGGAAAGTGTATCTAAGTCCTATGTTCCCCAGTTCAATATTCTGTTAACAAACATTACTGTATTCGGGTCAAATTTGACCCGTTTCAAGTTAAAATATTTCATAAATATTATCAATTTTTTTATTGGAACAAGGCTTCAAAACAGCTATATAAACACAATGAAACCAATGGTTATTTTATTTGATGAGTCTGGGTGGTTCTGTGGATAAGATTTTACTCAAACTTGACTCAAACTCTTGTTTGGGTTGGGTTTGATCCACAAAACTACCCAGAATGTTTTATTGCTGCATGCCATACTATTAAAAACCAATGTTCTCTGTGGGTCAGATTTTACCCTATTTTTTGATGATTTGGTGGGAAGCATTACGCTATGACCTTTGGTGATTCCATGACTCAAACCATTTGATAAGTTCCCTCAAGTGTAGGCCTATTATATTAAGAGCCATACGGCAGCGCTGGGGAACAGAAACCCCCTTTGACGAGTTCCCACAATAGCCCATGTCATATTAAGCGAATACAGAGCTGGGGAACATCTTTTTCAGGTTCCTATTGTGTGCTATATAAAGCTGGGGAACATAGGACCCTGGGAACATAAGAATGACCCCTTCAGGAGGAGTCCAATATTCTTCATCTATGGTTACCATCATATTCCATGACTTTTCTATGGCTTGACCTTGATGGTCGTGCTGGTTTTCAGTCCAAGAAAGCTCCAGGGACAGAGGAATGTAATACCAACAGCTAACTGCCATCTAATGCAATTTGTTAATTGGAAAAAAAAAAAAGATTCTAGTTATCGATTAACTTTCTCTTTAGAGTCTAATGCTCCATGACTTCAGAGAAATTCCCCAACTTTCCCTGTCTGGAAATCATCTTTCAAAATCCTATAAAGTAAACATTAAGGACATAATCCCCGGATGCAATTAAATTGTGTTTGTGTGTATTTGGCACAGAGGATAAATCTCTCTTGGGACTTTGCAATACGTCTAGGACGTCAGCAGTTCCATCAGACAAGCCCAACGAACCATCTGCAAAGACCACTTAGCTTCAGAAATTAATTAAGGTAAAATTTAATCAATGAACCGAGAAAAAAAGAAAAAAAAGATGTGGGGTATTATGTTGTAATAATATAGTTTATCCCCTTTCTGATGCTGGTACAGATCAACTTTTTATTACAAAAAAAACAAAACGAAAAAACCCCAATCAATAATGACCATCACCCCCACACACTTCTCACAGGCGAGAGATTCAGGTTGAGTGATACAGGACTGCAGAGTACAGAGCTCTCAGGGCTACAACCCTCCAGAGAAGCAGCTCACTCAAAGAAAAAATGGGTCCCCTCAACTCATGCCATTTTGCGACCATACTTGAATTTGACATAATGCTACAAAGCAACTGCTGATGGGAGCTGCGACAACAGGCGAAAAGCAAATAGCCACTTTTGCAGTGCAGGGCATCAAACGGTGAGCTTGGACCAATGGAGAAATGTTTCGGATTTGCTTTTTGTTTTTGTTTTTTAAACTCAACTAGCAGTTACTGTTCATTTGGAGCTGAAGCCCAGCTAACAAATCATCGTCAGCAAGATGAAAAAGAATCACTTTTCTTTCTTTGGGGGAAGGGAGAGGCACCATGAAAAAGAATAAGCCATGGTTAGCCCTGTTTGGCTGTGTATTGGGAACCAGGCTAGTGACGAGCTGCTATGTCATGCTAGCTTTTAGCTCCTAGTTGCAGGGAGACTGGTTTACAACAGGTTGGCTGGGAATTTATACAAGTTTATAGACTCATGTCCACCTGGCTTTAAAATCCCAATGCAGAGAGATGTATTAATATACTGTCTAGTTTGGGCTCAATGTGACATTTTAACCAATGTGCAAGGATATTCAACAGGGATGCTGCAATGGATCAGCTGCCAATCAAGATTAGCTGATTTTCATTCTACATTAGCGCAGTGGATCCAAAAAATGGCCAATCAAAAGAGCTGATCCTAGAATGTTAAACTCATGTGATTGACGTGAAAATACTGTCAAATCTGGTTTTACTGGTTGTTTGGAGGTCAAGTTTATACACTGGCCTTTTGGGTTGTGGGTACTCTGCCATAGTTTAATACACCTGCTAACCAAATTAGAGCCTTAGCCCAAATGTGAAAACACTAGTGAATTTAGTGTCATCTACATGGAGGAAGATGGATTACAGCACGAGGACTGCTCATTTATTACAAAAACATTGGACTCGATTTTTCTTTTCTTTTTTTTTTTTGCCCAATCTGGCAATCAGTTGTCATATTAGGCTGAGGGCTCTGGTGAAGAAAAAGAAAGTTTCCACAGAGCACATAGTAAGCAGTCAGCACAGAATATTTTATTTTATTAGAGAATGTATTTAGGATTTTATCTCACAAACCTGCTCCGATAGCCTAATTCCCTCAGCTAATAAGCTCATCTAAAATGCAGTTCCTACATAAAGCAGAATTCAGAGTTCCTGCAGCTACACACAGTCACTCTAAAAGTTGTTACAGATGGTCCAAACGTTTTGTGAATCTACATGGCTGCATCAATCTGAACTGGCCTATTCTGCTTATATGCGATTGGCAATCAGAATCTTGCCCAATAATACAGATTGGAGCATCACTAATATTGAAGAAATATTTTTCTCCTCCTGTACGTGTATTTCCACATGCGTAGCATGGTGCTGAATTTGTACACAATCTAGATGCACCTTCAACCTGCACTGGGATTTGCCAAGTGTAAATGAGAAGCATTCAAGACAAATTAGAAAAGGCGTTTCCAATCTAAGAAGAGGACAGTGTCGTTGTGAGAGGCTGAACTGAAGGGTAAAAACACAAGCTCAGAATGTATTTTTCCAACTCCCCAGTTTAGGCTGTGGTGATGACATTTCTCTCCTGGTTTATCCTTCTAGCTGGGAGGTAGGAAACGTCCCAGTTGTCATGAACGCAGCATGCCAGAAGGAAGGGGAGAGAACGTGTTGGTATGGCTCTTCAGTAACAAAACATTACCATAATCTAAATTCGATAATAAATTAAGTTAAAAACTATACCAAAAAGGCTTGTCAAATCTTGATCAATGCAGAAGAATACAAGAGAAAAACATTTACAAATAATACCTGTGGCAAAATAAACCTTTAAGTTTTTTTTTGAAGATTTAAAAAATTGTGTTTCAATTCCATTCCTAGAAGGCGCTTTTGCTCAGAGAGACAGACCAGTGATGGTGAAGATTTTTAAACAATAGTAGCTGTTGTTGACTTTACTCAAATTAAATCTCAGATTGTTGCGCAGTATAATATATCCGCCTAGTAACAAAAGCTTAGTGGTCAGTTGGGTCACACTCAATGAGAGCATTCACCAATCTGCTAGATTTAATTTCCTTTTCTTCAGTTATTCATCTTACCGTTTCTGTATACATTTTTCTTTTTATAAAATATTTTATTCATACAATCATTTCTTTAACTATAGGAACATTACTATTTAACTTTTGAGTGGCAAGATATCAGTCGCACATCACCTCATAAGAACAATAGTATATAAACAAATGAAAAAAAAAGTATCCATTTGAGTACGTCTCTCATTTCTCTTTTTTTCTTTTCAGTTCATCCTGTCTGTACACCTGTCTGTCTGTCTGTGATGAGCCTATGGGAGTATTGCTGGTCCTGGTGGTGTCGTGTGATTGGTACAGCTCTGAGCAGCGGCCTCGGCTGATTGGCCAGGAGGACGGCCCTGCAAGGCAGGAACAGGCTGGCCATTGGTTGGCACTAGGCAACCCTCATGCTGGCCCATTTACAGCTGGCTCTGAGGACGCAGCACTCTGATCCAATCTAGAAATAGATATAAAGGTAGAGAAGGATAAACATAGAAATGGGAAGACAGAGGGAGAGAAAAAAAATATTATATAAAGAATAATATGGGCCAGAAGTGATGATCTGGCAATCGCTTCATGTAAACTACAGACACCTTTCACACCGTCATTGATTGAGAGGTCACAGTATTCAGCATATTTATGTATTGCTGCTGTATGCAAGGCTAAAACAGCTAAGGGAATTTTCTGTATCATGTCTCTACCTGGCTCGGGAAACATATCTGTCCATCTAAAATATTGTTGATGATTGCCGAAGCCAGAGGTAAGAAAAGGTGAACAGACAGGGATATAGTGTGAAGGAGGCTGAGCAACCAGGGAAAGAAGAGATGAACATTGGGAAAAAATCATTGCCTAAATAGCCAA
>CABFOQ010022202.1:0-27022 GCA_900660455.1 Gephyroberyx darwinii | reverse complement strand
GGGGGTACAGGTCCAAGGGAGATGGGGCTGAGGGATTGGAGGGTGGGGGAGTGGTGAGCACAGAAGATGAGGAAGACCGTGGTCTGTCTCTATCTGCCGCTAAAGATGAAGAGCCAAGAGGAGGCCCCCGTGAAGACATTGTTGGCAGCGGCCTCTTATCCCCATCTCTGTCTCGCTCACGGTCTCTGTCCCTGTTTAAGCTACGTGTCAAGTCCTCAGTGGGCCCACTGCTCCCTCCCAGGCCACTGCTGTGGCCATTAATGTGGGAGACTGGCGTGCTACTGCGGGGCTTGAAAGCTGGGGCAACCGGAGACATTCTCACAGGTTGCCGGCCATACAGCATATTGTCTCTGCAAAACATAATATGTACATATATCATGTAAGTCACAGATCATGTTTTATGATGCTCAAAGCTGAAGATGAAGGCACACCAGTGACTAACAGTTAAATATGAATGCACTATCCCGAAATCACCAGTAGTTACACCATTCATACCAGTACTGATGTGTCACTTAGCAATGGTCTTTAGCTACGTTCAAGAACTTAATTGCTTGGCAATTATAAAAACAGAACATTTGTTGACATTCGTTTGTTTCAGGACAAATGTTGAATAAATCATTCAATACATCGAGTGGCTTATTTCTTTATGAAAGCAACAAGCCACTCACCACAGTGCTTTACAGTGACTTTACAACAGCTAAGAGGAATTGTTAGGCAAGACACAAAGCGGAGCACAGCCTCTTGTGCCTTACTGCTTAAATAATCAAATCAGGCACGACACTATGATCAAATGAAAAAACCTGAAGGACATCTACCATCTAATGAAAACAAATTTAAAAGCAAAATTTAAATGTTGCACTTAAAGGAGTGAACCAGTTGAATGTCATACCTGTCCTTTTCATCCTTGATGTGAGGGATGTCCCTCCTCTCTGCATCCTTCCCTCGATCCCTCTCGTCCCTCTTGTCCACCCCTTTAGCCCAGCTAGGGCCAGCAGGGAACCCAGAAGGGCCCCCATGCAGGCGGTTCCATGGGTCGTGATGGTTGGGGGTAGATAAGCCTCCGACCACACTGGCTGGAGAGTCCTTATGGCCAAACACAGAGCCACCTGCAGACAACAACAAAAAAATATGTAAAATGTACAAATAGGAACTTTTGCATTGTAGTTCCAGACATTTTCAAAAGTTCGACTGTTAAACAAAAAGACAGAGCTCCTACGATACAAGACGACTCGTGTTCTGAGAGGAGACATAGTGTAAGACTGACCCAGTGTTGGACTGCCAAGTCCCCCAAAGGCACCAGAGCCCAGGGCTCCCAGCGGGGTAAAGGGTGGTGAGCGGCCATACGGATCTAAAACACACGCAGATAAACATAACAAATATTGTAGGGATGAAACTTCAAAAGATTTCAATCAGATGTAAGCACAATGAAATAAACATTTGAAATGCTGCATGATAAAAGCTTCATTGCATCATATTTCAAGCTACAGTACATATTATTTTCCGTTACTGCTCAAAGCCTCTTATCGATGACCATTAGAGAAAATGAAAAGCTGAAGTTCTAAATGAGCCAAGTTATCATTTTGGCTTTGCATGGCTTTCAATAGTGAGTTCAAAGTAAAATCCTGAGTGGGCGACTCAAAGTGACAGATAGTGGTTGGGGGTACAAGTGGCATACAGATGTGCCTTTTGAAGCTGCTCTTACCCAAGTGTGCCGTTGGTGTGAGGAAAGAGGAGTGGGGTGTTGATGGAGGGATGAAAGGAGTTGAGGACGGATTGACTCCACCTGAGGGAAAGAAGTGGAAACAAAAATGTCACAAGAAATCAAATCAAGAGCACTGAGCTACTCTTCCACACTTAATGCTGTTTCTCGGATTGCGATGCTATAGCATCATCAACCCTCAGGGATGTGAGGACAGGACAACTCAAAAAGCAGATAATCACGAGAAGTAAAGGAAAGAATTAATAAACTCTCTTCTAAATGAATTAGAATAGTGTGTGAAGAAATAAAATCCTGAAAAACACTACAACCGAAAAAAATAACTACCTTCTGAACAACCTTCTGAGGTCATGTCTAAATCACGACTTAATGAACATTTAAGCCAACTGTCTTTTAGACACAAGAAACGTTGATGATTAAGCATTCACCTGTAGCTGAGAATAGACTGGCTGGTCTGGTCAGATCATGTGTAGGAGGCAGGGCTCCTCCAAGGGGCCCCAGAGGGCCCAGGCCCCCAGCTCCAGGAAGACGGGCCAGCAGATCACTACGGAAGTCTAGCTTGTGAGGATCAGCCTGCATCAGCTGAAAGAGATGAAGAGTTAACTGACAGATGATGGGTTGCGCTATTAGCCTATTATGATCTGAATATCAGTGTGTGTATTGGCGTGTTCTGAGCTTAAGCATCACAACACTCAATGTGCACATTAAAGAGCAGATCACCTTTCAGTATAGTTTTCATACAACAGTAGAAAACATACATGTGAGCGGCAAGTTTTCAATTTTATTCATTGATACATAAAAACAGTGTCTCACTGGGAGAGATTGTAATCACCTAATATGGCAAATATTTAAAAAAAAAAAAAAAAAAAAAAGACAACTTACCTTTACTTTTTTCTGATGGCTTAGAATCATCCAGGCCACATGTACATGCATAGCACACCATTTTCCTGGTTTCTGCAAGATAGAAAATCACAATATTTACTACGCAAGTCTATGGATCTTGCATTTTAAGACCTAAAGCCTTTGCACACAGAGTCAGATGGACTTCCTGTTGTACAGAAATATCTTGTTTAGCCTCTCCATGAGGTTGGGGTTTTCCAGCTGGAGATAAGGTTACTTACTGGTGCTCAGTATATGTTCGGGGATATAAAAAAAGGACGTCAGTGAAAATTGCACAAGTAGGCATAGAAGAAACGCATGGAGGAGAAAACAAGCACATACAATATTGGGTAAATTCAGGTTTTGAAATATCTAACTTGGTGTGCAAGGGCATTAATTTGACCAGCAGCAGTCAAGATTAGGAGTGAGGTTAGTGCGAAGAGTGAGTGAAGCAGTGAGAAAAGTATCACAGGCTGAAAGTTTTAAGGAGCCAAGGGATTCAAAAACATCTGTTTTTGCTTACATTACTGATTTTCAACGATGTCCCAAATGGATCAGTTAGCTACGAGAGAACAGAATTGTAAAACCACTTTAAATCAACATGTTTCACTCATTATCAGGAATAGTTTTCGACTCTTTACTGCACTGACTAGGCCCCTGTTGCAGCACATCCTAGCCTAAACTGGCATGTCCACATCAGTACATCCCTACGCCAAAAAAGGACACTTCTAGATCTAACCATCCTAACTGCCTGAAAATATCACAGGTTCTAAGTTAGCATGTCATCCTTACCCTGGGGTCTTTGGGTTGCAGGTGGTGAGGCACAACCCCAAGTCGAGCGGTCATCTCAGGACCCGTTCCCTGAGGGACAAGAGGCTGTCAAACAGCCACAACATCAGCCACAACCCACCAATCAAGAAGCCTACAACAGATTAACATCTGACATGCAATGCCACTTATTCTTACAAATAACAAATTTAGGATCAGAGTAGGCATGACTGATGTCAGTAGCAATTGACATATACATATATATATATATATATATACATATATACATACATACAGGACCGATTCAGTGCACTGATCACTTTTCTAACTGGTAACTGATGCTGGTAACTGATACAGAAAAGGGAGAGTTGTTCTCACCTTTGGCTGAAAGGCTCCTTGCAGGGAGCTGAAAGGCCCAGTGGGAGGAATCACAGGCTGGATACCTGGCACTGAGGGTGGAGGGTACTGTGGGAAGAACTACCATGTCACACACACACACACACACACACACACACACACACACACACACACACATACACACAGATAGAGAGAATGCTTCGTGACCACTGATGTACTGCTGATATGTACAGCTAATTCATATCCTATTTAATTAACTCACCTTGCCGCTCATGTTGTATAATGTCTAATGTCTGAGGACCTAAAACAGGCCCTACTGGACATCAACCTCAGCTGTCAGATATTTTGTGCTTTTACTCACTGCCATTTTATGTAAATGTCTAAATATGTGCAAATAAAAATCTAACCTTATCCAAACACAGATCCCATGTTCATTTTCAGAGGCTTGGAGGGTGGTCAGTTTGCTTAATGTTAGTTAAAGAAATTATCATCACAACCTATAAAATCAGAATAAGATTAGACAAAGTACTCACAGTGTGTCGGTACAGACCGTCCATTTTGCCTGGATACTTATCAAACTAAAAGACAACAGGAAGGTGTGGGTTAAGACATTTCTAAACTGAAAGCAAGTCTAGATTCCAGCCACACTGGTATTTCAAGGACTACATGGCAGATTTTCAGCATAATACCAAAGAATTTTACCAGAGGTGGCGCAGTAGCTGTAGGGTGCAGGAAGGGCGTGAAGTGTTGGTGCGTGTGTGTGTGTTGGTGCTGGTGGTTGTGCTGATGGAATTGGAAGGCCAGGGGTTGGATGCTCGGCTGGTTCTGAGACGTTCTGCCCGAAGATCCCGGCGTGGAACTTGACCCTGACGGACCGCCAGGGGTGGATCGTCCCGCACCGGCTGCATTGCTTTCGGTCCCAGGAACGCTGCGCCTGCCTTCTCGTTCTTGTGAAGCCAAGAAGTGGGAGTTTAAATTCTGACGCAGCAAATCTTGGTCTGTAGTAGAGTGTTAGGGTATCAGGAGAAAGGAGAGGGATTTTCAGTTTAATACTAAATATTACAGCCATGAAACTTAAAAAAGCATTAAGAACAATGCTACGACGTGGAGCATACGAAAAATAAATACAGGGGATTTTAACAGTGAGGATAAGGCCCATCAGATTAAGACATCCTACAGCACAATATACAGTTTCCTAGTTTAGATTGTTTTATGATGTTGTTTAAATAAGCCAAACTTTGACCAAGAAGAGGACCAAGATAGAAAGGAAACTTAATTCATTCTGTTTCAAGAGGATATACTTTTGATTTACTTCAGCAGTACCAAGATCCTGATAGTCTTCACTCACTCCAATAATGACATTAATAAATTACAAGTCGCTTTTCATCTAATCTTCAAATAAGATGAACGAACTGTTAGTGTGTAACAATGTGCAAATACCTATACTAGCATACCAGTAAGAAGACATACTCCGGCAACCTCCAGAGTGTTTTCATAGGGTCAAAAAAGGCTAACAAAAATCACTGTGTTCCCGTGCACAGCTGAAACAGACCAAGTCCTATAGTTGTGAATAGCAGAGAAGTAGCATTGGTGTTGACCATACCTGTTGCTGATGAGTGGGTAGAGACTTGTAGCAGAGGTGGAGGAGGAGGCAGGCCAGGGGAGGAGGTGAAAAGGGCCCCGGAGCTGGCCCGGGACGGGGGCCGGAGGGACCCTGAGGATCCTGTCATTGGCCTGAGGGCCAATGACATACTGGTGGAGGGAGTGGGGGGACGCATGGAGGATGAGGAAGAAGCAGCAGATGAAGCAGATGATGGGGGTTTGACTGAGGTGCTGCTCCTGAAAAGAAAAACAAAAGTATGAAAAATTTCCTTCAGTACAATCCAATTCCATCCAAAGAATTTAGGTCAGTAGCAATTCACAATGTACAACACAAAGAGATATGCAGATAATCTATGCTGAAAATGGTGCAGTAAAAAAAGACTAGCACAGATGTACTCTTCAGGGACAGACCTGTTGTTGATGCCCACGTAGATGGAGTGAGGTCGTCCATGCAAAGCGAATAAGGGCTTGTGTTTGGAGAGTGGGGGGCTGGGGTTGTGGCGGCTGTGAAGGCTGCTGCTACCGTTGAGTTGGCTAGGCCGGGTGACAGTGGCTGAGGCTGTGACCGTGGAGTGAGAAGGCAGGCAAGAAAAGGAGGCAGAAGAGGTAGAAGAAGAAACAGGCTCTGGGTAAGGCGGCTCCAGGCTTCTCTCCTGACTGCGCTCCAGGCCAGATACTCTCGGGGTCACCATCAGCCGGGAGACCCCACCGCAACGGGCCTGTAGAGGAGGGCAGCTTTTGCCCATGGAGGAGACCATGCTCACGGGGGTAGGCTCCAGTACTAAAAAAAGGAAATGGAGTAAGTCTTTTCTGTACATTATATAGTGGACAGTGACAAAGAAGAGATTGAGAGCCATGCAACATAATGCTTTGAGATGGAAGTCAAACCCAAAACCTCACAAGTAGGGTTATCGCTCTTAGAGGCCCAGTTCTATTGTGTCACAATGTAATAAAGAATGATTTATTTTTTGGCATGCAAGCAAATTCATTCTTTTGGATATACAGTGAGGCACAGAGACCATAGGATAAGCACAGGAGGAGACATTACCTCTCCTATACCATGGAACACCAAATAGTTGACCTTTCACAGCACTGATATACATGAACATGTATGCCAACGGCCTTTGTATTTCCTGATAACTCATTCATATTTGCAGCTAATCTAGTAATAAAAGTGCCTCCATGAATCAAAAAGTGATGATCTCGGAATGGAAAGGACAGAATCCCGTCTCAGTTACTAATTTCCCTTAAGATGTCGAGAAAACAGATCTAAATATAGCCTAATGAAGGTCCATTGACTGATACATCAGTTTATGGATGCATGAAACTGAAACAGCAGAGGAAAAAGAAAACTGAAGGCTGAAGTCTTTTCTTATGGAGCACCGGATTCCTCTTACCTTTCCTGGGACTGACTGTGAACACTGGATCCATGTCATTGTCAGAGGCCTGGAGGGGGATACAAAACAAAGATAACATTAGTTTTGCACTACATAATATGCAGTAAAAGTCAGTATGTAAGGCACATATTTCAAATGCTATGTGTGACTTTCTGTTGTACTACCTGTCAAAGTAATTTTGCAGATTTAAGAGAGAGAAAACAGTTTCTGTTTCTATTCAAGACTAGCAGATGATTTTTTTCAACATGGTCACAAACAATGTCTCTAGCAGGGACAAGTATGTCATTTTTATTTACATTGTGCAAAGTGGCACATACACTGTTGTCATGTAATAAGAATTTAACTTGAGTAGCCAACCAGCATGAATATGTTTGAGATTAAAAGCAAGCAGTACACACCTTGTCTCCTGAATCACTCTCAGTGTCACACTGAAAGAGGACAAAAAGAACAATGAGATTTCCAGCAACATAGCGTTCAGAGGAGTTTGTAGAAATGTTGCACGATGCTGAGATGGGATGCTGATTCATCACAACATATCATGTTCACTACAGTTTGTAGAGGTGTAGCACAGTGCTAGGATGGATGCTATTAAACAATATTAGAAAAGGAACTTACAATGTAGCCAGTCTCCAGAGGAAGCCCCTAGATGAATAGTAACACATAACATTAGGTCTAATGGTATTCAATCTTAAATAAGACGGCAGAAGTAAATGGAAAAACTGACATAATTCAACTTTTATGAAAATGACATGGATGTCAAGTTATCTTGCCTGATTGTAAGCAATCACCATGCACTGCTTCATTCAAAAAGCAACACCCTCTATATAATGATAGATGTTATTACCATTTACGTAATACGTGTGTGTGTGTGTATAAGCAAATCTCATTAGGTCATTTTCAAACACTATTTCAATAACATGATACAGAGCTCAGCAGTGCCTCAAACACGGCTGTTTGACTAAGAACAAGCTCAACGCCTAACATGACAAGATGAAGAGCACAGCAAACCAAAACATTAAAGCCCATGCCAGGACTGAGTGATATCTCATATCTTCACCTTCTCATCTATTTTTCTTCTCTTATTTCTACAGCTGCTGGAGTAACTGGGTGGGGCCCCTTCCTCAGGCTCTGAAAGCGGCCCTCTACCGTTTTCCTCCGGCCCTCTCTTCCCCTTGTTCCTCCTTCCCAGCATATCAGTGCGCTGGTTTGGCTTCAGAGAGCAATCCATCTGGTAAGAAAAAGAAGAAAAAAAAAAGGTCAATCTGTGTTCACCTATCTATCAATATACATTAACATGTATGCCAACAGCCAATGCAAACATTTTCAAGCCATGAAACAAGCATGTACACATATTGCAAAATACCCTGTGCAGTCTTAGTTAGTGCAGTTAGCTGAGCGGATCAACAGAGAAATTTTAAGGACTGTGTAAATCTGACAGAATGTCTTTTGCATTGCTGCATAGTTTTGTTCATTATTCCTGTTTAGTAAACTGGTTTGATTGGATGTCTCTTGGTCAGATAAAAAAAGGTTTACTGTGTAGACAGACAGGTTATACTTCTCGCAAGTATATAAAAAAAAAACATTGATGAAGTGCAAGTCACAGAAACAAACCCGACAATGACAGCTAGTCTGTCAAATTGGTGCAATTATGAAAAATGTTTCCAAATTGTTTTTTTTGCATCAGAGCTACAGGTATGTGGCCACCTTTCTGTTTTTTGTTTTAATTATTTTGGCCTGCACACCAACATCGCTTAATTCAGAATGTGAAATTGCCACCGGGACAATACTGTTCATTTTTTCCTGGTAAATGTATTTATTCTATCAGCCACTTTGGAAGGCAACCAACCATCATTCACAGGTTATTTGTACTCTTAAAAGCTTAGCAGCCTAATAGAATAGTGAAAGTGTCTGGCTAATTGTTTTTCTTACAATGCAACCTGTAGACAAATAATTTAGTTTCCTGCCCTCCTACAGGTGCACATTTTTCTCTACTGGGTCAAAAGGAGATGCGATAAGATATAGAGGCTCAACCCATATCCGAAAGGTAGCTTAACTAACATTACAGGTGACATTCTCTTCATCAGATGTCAATCACGTCTCATTTTAACATGTCAGGTTTTGATAATGTTGTGCTGTTCAGCAAGTCCCTGTTTTGCTATATTTCACATTGCATATGCCTACATGTTTACCTGATATATGATATAAGAGTTATGCTGACTGCATGGTGGAAAATTAACACCAGCCAAATGCTGGTAAATTTTGCATGTGGCTGGTAGATTGACAACTGACACTAAGACAGGTAAACAGGCATCATTCAAGTAATAAGAACTAAATAAATCAGCTGGCAGGTACATTTGTAAAGGTGACAGGTGATTTTGGGAATCCATGAGCGACTTAGAAGTTTTTGCCCCATCTTGATCGAAGGTCTCAATAATCCTCAATCCCTGCAACTGAACTGGATTAGTTTGGTATCAAAAACACATCAATTCAAATTAGGTGAAAAGTCCTGAAAAGCACAATGACCCATCACAAATAGTTACACAAACAACTACAATACACTTATCTAAGGTGTTAGTTTTCATCTTGAAAAGACAATTAGCAACCCATCAACACCTATTAGTATTGGAGCATGAATAATTTAGGTTTTCAAAACACCATCAGAAGCATGTTTCAGGGTCTGCAGCTGGGCTGAGTGGATTTCCTGCTCCAAAAAAGTAATGGTGTCAGAATGGAACAGAGTTCAGTCTATAGCCTTCCACACCTTTGGCTTGAGTGAAAAGAGCATCATTTTATGTTCAGTACAAGTCTTGGAGAGAAGTGGAAATGGAAAGGAAACATATACTTTAATCTAAGTTATAATTATAAAGTATAATTACTGATGTATACACGTCAATCATACGTTTAAATAGGGTAGAGAAAGGCACTGTGTCAGTTATCGCTGTCAATCTACATTAAAGACCCATCATCCTGCTTCTCCTGTGTTGACCACTGCCCTGTATTAAGAATGGCAAGTAATAATTGCATGTAAAATGCCAAACCAGAGGAGAACGTTTACCTCCAGGGCCTCTAAGCTGATGAAGCTTGCAATTGCGAAACCATCGATGATGTCTTCCTCGCATGACACCGATTCTCTCTTCCTCCGGCGGGGAGGCCTGTGTCTCCCGAACCCGGGTCGGCACTCTCTTCCACCGGGACCCAGGACAGAGTTTGTCCCACAAGGCTCACGCTCAGAGCCCGAGGACAGGGATGTGGCCCGCTGCTCGGCAAGGTCCACTCTCCTCCTCCGCCGCTCCCTGTCGCGCTGTGAACGGGACCGTCGGCTCTGCCTGAATCCACTGCTTCGGCTCGGACCCTCCATGTTAAAACGGCACCCCCTTCTATAACTCCAGTCAGACCAAAGGCACTTTATTCAAGTCCCGGTCCGGTCAAAGGCACCAAACCGCAAATGAACCACCGCCACACAGGCCCTCTCAGGAGCTCCTGCTTAAAATGGCGTTAATAGTACCAGTGTCTATTATTTAGCGTCCTTTGAGAACAGTATCTTGGCATCAGTGCCTTTCTTACGGCGAAATTTTAGTGTCATTTCAATGCAGTTGAACGCAAACTTGGATTCACAGAAGAATTTATAACATATTCACGACATGTCCAAATGTCAGGACATGGCTGATTGTGTCTCGTAGAAGGCTAACATTAGCTAGCTAGCAAGAAACCCAGCCGACAACCAAATATACGTATGTAAACAAAAAAAAGACAAGCCTGTGTTGCTGACAAGGCAAACCTAATAAGCACTAAATGGATTTCAAAATGATAATCATATCAACCTTGGCAATACCCAATGCAACCCTTATCTCTAAAATTTCCAGGGTTTCTGCACACGCTGACAAATTAATTTGCCTGTTAGCAAAATGATAACGTTAGCCTGTTAGCAAGGCCAATAACCCAAATATCCAACATTAATAGTGGCCATGACATGATTTCGTGTTATTAAAGAAATGGGATCCGCTATTAGGGCCAAATGCCTAAAGTGACTCAATCTAAGTAGTAAAATTCTCAGCAGCCACAATTAGATATTTTGTTGAGTTAGCGTAGTTAATGCTACTACTAGCTAACTGTTAGCTCAGGGTTGATTCCTCCGTGTCCTGCCAATGTTAGCCAGTTAGCATGTATATAGCTAACTCAATACATCACAATATATTCAGTCAGCGATTTATGAATGATACTATATTCTTAAAACATGTCTGAAAAATACTGACAAGCTGGGAAGCAAACCAGCTAACTGATGTTCTGCAGCTAAATGGGCAACGTTTTTTTCTCCTGCCAAAATGTTGATGGGCCGATGCGAATGGTTGAATTCGCATCACATCAAAAGAAAGACGTAATGTTAGCACTCTGGCTAGGTAGCCGTTCTTAGCTAGCTAAGCCACAAACAAGAAACTATCAATTTTTTTTTTAGGAAGCAGGAAAAATATAATAACTGCTTTGCAAACAGTCATCCGTACAACATCGATATGTCGCTTCTTCACACACAAATTCCCTTTCGCTCCACCTCCATTATAAAGAAAATATTCAAGGCCAGCAAATCAAAGCCTCGGTGTCGATTTCCATTGACGAGGGTGTCGGCCGAGCCCCCGTTGGGCTGGGCAACTCCTTCATGCAGCCTCGACGGTGTAATCCAATGTTCGGAGAAGTTAGAAGTACTCGCCGACGTTTCCGGTCAACAATTGTTTTCTAAATCCAGTGTGCAAGTTTAAACAGAAGAAAATACCACGGCCCTACTGCTGCCTTTTCACAAATTTCCAATGAATTGGAAATTTATCGTGGAAATGAGAGACACAACCCTTGTCAGCCGTGCAGTGCATTGTGTGCGCGAGTCTTCTTCCTCACTCATGATAGTGGGTTCTAGGTAGCATTGCTTGTGCATACTGCCACCAAGTGGAAATTGTCTTTTGAACTGGGTGCACTTGAAATGTTGTTTTTTTTCAGTGCATAGAACAGATTTGTGTCCGTTTGTAATCATGCATTAAATAAGATCAAGGTAAGAAATTCACACAAGCCTCCAGCAAATGCTGTTTAACTTTGGCTGTGGCTTGTAAGAAATTATACTCAACTAACCACTGTTAGGTCATCCTCATATTCTAAAATCTTTTACTGATAAAATATTGAAGATGACTGGTAATTTCTTTAATGCATATGTCACTGTGGCCTAGGGGTGAAAAGGCCTGCATAAACTCAAGCTTACATTTTTGGAAAGATTATTCAATCTCTGATAGAATTTTAGAGATTAAAATCTACTACATGTAGACTCAGAACACAGAGCAGTATAAAAGACAGACTGTGCAGTACAATATATGCAAAATATGTACAAGCAGAAATATTTGTATTCACACTGCAAAGGTCCCATTTAATAAAACAATTTCTAACAGTACAATTGCAAAATCTCATGGTTGTTTCAAACAATATACAGTAACATACAGTACATTTTAAGCCACTCAGAAAATAACAATGACATATCCTTTATTAATAATATTTTTATTGGAAGAAATAGAGAGCATATACAAAACTGAGAATTTGTTGAAATGAATGTATTAATGAATGTGTTAATACGTGTGCTGAGTTTATTAAAGCTATGGGACTAAAATAAGTTTTCCATAGTTAATACAGTGCTGCAAGCTAAATCAAAGCCTTTCCACCTAGCTTAGTGTACAGGCCATCACTCATGTTGGGCATCAACTGCCAGATCTCCTGGTTGACAGCAGAGAGTGAATCAAAATTCCTGTAGCTACAGAGACATTGAGGGACTCTATGCCAGGGAGCAAATCTCTGTGAGCTGGGATAGTGAGAAGGGTTTGACACTGAGAGAGCAACTCTCGGGACAAGCCTTCCCCCTCACCCCCCATCAACAACAATGTAGGTTTAGTAATGTGGAAATCTGAACACTGAATAATAGGAACCTGTGACTCCTCCGCTTCAGCTCCCACTGTGCCAACCACCTGCCATCCCTGTGCCACCTTCAACTTTAGCATATCCGCAAGGCTTTCATAGCCATATACTCCAATGATTTCCATCACACCTGCGCTGGCCTTGCTAACTACTGGTGACAATGGACAGCTATTGCGAAGACTGCTGGCAACTCTGTCCACACCAAGGAAATAAGCAGAGCGCAGGATGGCACCAAGGTTCATTGGGTCCTGAATACCATCCAGCACAAGCCAGACTGGGGTTGTGCTGTCTTTTTTGGGGGGTGCAGAGGCTCTTTCCTCGGTGAGATAACTCAGGCAACTGGCTTGCAGACATACTCCTTGATGCACACGTCCAGAACACATCCTGTCCAGATCCTTCTTACTGACACGGTGGACATGCACTCCCCGCCTGTGAGCCTCCTCACAAACCTTTAATATAGAAGTCCTGTGAGAGGCCTCTCCATCCTTCACCAACAGTTTATGGGCCTTCCTTCTTCCCTGTGTAAGAGCAAAGAGACACGGAGAGATGCCAAAGACAATCTCATAGTTCTCTTTTTTGGAATCCTTTGTTAATTTCTCTCTTACTGGCTGTTCCCACTCTGCAGTGAAGTCCTCCAAAATGAGTTTCCTGAGCTCAGATGACACTTTGCGGTCGTCTCCTTGTGGGTTTCGCTCCTGCAGCACTGGGATCTCTTTCTTCCAGCCTTTACTTGGTGCTGGAGCCTGATCCCTGGAACTGGGAGACCGCTCATGGTCCTGCCATCTATCAGATACAGCATGCCTGTGTTGGACAACAGAGTTACTTAATACACTGCGTCGTCTCCTCACCGGAGGCTTGAGGCTACTGTCCTTTGGATACTGGAGAGTACTTGTGCCGTGGTAGGACGCAAACTGAGAACCTACTCTTCTATTTGACACAGACTTGAGCATTCTTCTGGAGCAAACAAATAGCAACATGTGCTGATGTGCAATATTCCACCCCCACATATTGATAATATTAGAAAAAACAAAAATATCCAGAGGCTCTAGGAAGATTCATTTAGCTGTCGTAGAGAAATCAACTTCAATCGGCCGTCAATGCCGATAGCTGGCATTTCACGGTCAGTGTAAGGAAAGCTAGGTTTACCATGTGCAAGCCAGCTGCATCAAGCCAGACATGATATTACCGGATGTCGAGATATTGTGCCTACAAAATAAAAGCGTAAAATGTGTTATGTTTTTTAATCGGATCAAAATGACCAGCGCAATCATTACAATAAATGTTGCTGTTGAATACATACGGAAAAGAATATCTTGTATTATGGTGCATGGCATGAAAGAGTGTCTTATAGATGGGTCAATTCAACACGAAACAATTAATATTTGATGACTTAAATACCCCCTAAAAAACTAAAATAAATACCAGAAAACGTATAAAACTATCTAGAATATAAAAAGTCAATTCTAACCCATAACAGTGGCAAAATTGTTCCTACAGGCTCTGTCTTTGTGTATTTTGGCAGCCTTTGGGCATGTCATATAGGTCTATGCCAGTATGAATATATGCTGTGAAAATGACATGGGAGGGGGGCAATTATATCTCCATTAACTACATTTAATTTACTACAGATTCCTCCTTAAATATATTCTTTCTTTTCACTTTGGTATTGTGTATGACTCAAAAAAGCGTTCATCAATATGTTTTTTTATTTTGAAATCTGTTAATCTCTTGTATATCTTTATTCTGGCTGACTTGACACCGATGATAAATCGTATATACATATTTCATGGCTGACGAACTGACGTCACGTCCTGGAAGTGAAGCTATCTTAATGCGGAAGCGTCTGAAGGAAAACAAATAATCGTTGAAAATTGTCGAGTTGAAGTCAGTGAAGACATCCTAAAGACTATATACTTTCTGAATACTGTCTTCTCACGACATATTCCTTACACGGTGAGACTAACAAAGAAAGATTGGCTTTTTGACAGCTGATTTTAGTAACTTGGGCTAGCTAGCTGTAGCCAGTGGGGATGTTCTGAGATGTTGAGAAGAAAACAAACGAGCTAAAACACCGCTAAAAGAAACTAGCTAAGGTGCTCGAATGGCTAGAAATTGTAATATGCCTCTAGTCACATAGCTAATAGTTTAGTCAAATAGTACAAGAAGAAAGCGGCGTTACTGGCGAGCTAATTTTTGAAGTGCAGTGCTCGATTGTGACCTAAAAGCTGTGTGTCATAATTACCAACATAGTTACTTCCTGGGCCCAGAGTCTTCTCTATTGTTGAGTATTACGATTGCTTTCGTTAGGTTTCCATTGGACAGAAAGGTCCAAATGAAAAATCTCATTTTTTCACAACTCAGTATTCAGCTGTGCTATTGTGGGTTTCAAGTGTGACAGTAGAACAAAAATGACTGTACCTATTTAACTTGACTGTATTTGACAATCTGCTGTTTCTTTTTTTCTTTTTTAAAGATGAATTTCCTATTTGGGAAGAGGAAGACCCCAGAGGAGATGCTGAGACAGAATCAGCGGGCGCTCAACCGAGCCATGAGAGATCTGGACAGAGAGCGACAAAGACTGGAGCAACAGGAGAAAAAAATCATTGCTGACATAAAGAAAATGGCCAAACAGGGACAAATGGTGAGAGGAAGGGAAAGAAAGGGAGAATCATAGTTTTGATAAATACATAGCTGTGATGAATATCTTATGTATTTATTTTTAATCATTGCAGGATGCTGTCAAGATCATGGCCAAGGACTTAGTTCGCACCAGGCGATATGTTAAGAAATTCATCATGATGAGAGCAAATATCCAGGCAGTCAGTCTCAAGATTCAGACACTCAAGTCCAACAACAGTATGGCACAGGCAATGAAAGGTGTCACCAAAGCCATGGCCACCATGAACAGACAGGTCAGCTCTTGTAGTCATAATCAATGAAACTCTGTATTTGACTGTCATAACAAACAAATTGCAAATGGAATGAAACAATGGATAAATGTTTAAAGCTTCACACTCATTTGCAGTTGAATTCTACCTGTAGGCCAGCATTGGTGGACTCATATTTATTTCATTTATACAGCTGAAACTGCCTCAGATTCAGCAGATCATGATGGAGTTTGAACGACAAAGTGAAATCATGGATATGAAGGAGGAGATGATGAATGATGCAATAGATGACGCCATGGGTGATGAGGATGATGAAGATGAGAGGTAGGGGATTGAGATAAGCAAATAAATACATGTTTTGGTTCAGACCATTTATTCCATTCTTGTGTGAAGCTGTTTTGATAAATCAGTAATCAGTCTTTGCTTATTTACAGCGACGCCATTGTGTCCCAAGTGCTGGATGAGCTGGGTCTTAATCTGTCCGATGAACTGTCAAGTAAGGAAAACGTACAATTGTGCTTGAAAACGGCTTCAAGAACAATTATGAATTGTCTTTTGTCCAATATATTACATTTATTAAGTTGCTGTATGTGTTCATACTATTGAATTTCCATTGTGCTCATTTAGATCTGCCATCCACTGGAGGAAACCTGTCCGTGGCAGGTGGAAAGAAGGCTGAGCCCCAAGCCGCCCTGGCAGACGCAGATGCTGATCTGGAGGAGCGACTGAACAATCTCCGGAGAGACTGAAAACACATCAGTCCAGATACGCGCACTTTGGTTGAGGTGTTAATACAGATATAACTGTACTCGGATTTTTGTATCTAGATTTATTTGGAAAGGAAAGGTGTAAGAACACTGGTGGTTTCGGTAAATGGTGTGTGTAATATGAAGGTATATGACTTTTTGTTTGAGGTATTTTCATTTTATGTGTGCAGTATGTTTTATCAAGAGAGCTACATGGGTCATTGTCATCTATAGGCCTTGCAAATTCTTGTCATTCTTGCCAAAAGAAGCATTTTATCTGAAAGTCAAAATGTATTGCACAGTGTGTGGTATGTGTAAATACTAACTCCCTATGGCATGTTATTTTCACCATTTAAATGAACACTAATTACAAAATGTTTTAATGAACCCAAAGCTTAAATGAAAGTCGGTAATATTATAGAAGTCAATATTTTATGATTGACATATACAAATATCAGTAACTAGTCTGATGTATACCTTTTGTACATCAGACTAGTTTGGTGTTCTTGGGCATCCACGTCATCAGGTAAAACATGTTAAGGTTTAGTACTGGTGTATCCTTTATGTTTGATTGTGGGAGTTTGTTACACAATAATGGATAATTGAGGATCAGAGGAATTGTCAGGGTCCAGCTGAAGATGGTGTACAGAAAGTATCAGTTGATTATCTGGACATCCTTTGTTTTTTGTGTGTGAAATGATTAATAATAGGACAGTGGATTTTACAAAAATATGAAAATAGGATGAGATAAAGAAAGGTATACCACAATTTACTCATTCTCTACTCACTCATCAGTGGCAAATGTACAATGGAAGGCCACTCACCACATGGTGCCTGGTATGTAATAACCCTTTATCAGTGGCGTTCTTGAGATCAGCAAGGTTTTTAGCAAAAGCTTGATAAGGGGTGTTGATATTTTTGAGAAATTGTCCTATTGCTTTTCTTTATTCAATAAACATTTTTTTTCCAGATTTGAGTACAAGTCCGATTGTCTGATTAGAGGAATGGTAACCTTCAGAAAACAAGCAACCCTAGGCCCATGTTTATCTGAAGAGTTCTGCTCTGGGACAAGTTAGTAATGATAGTTCATGCAGTTGTGTCACTCAACCAGTGATCCCAGGTCAGTTCCCTTATTCAGACATTTTTTATGTGCCCAGATGAATCTAGTTCATTTTATCAATATACATTCTAGTATTGTCAATCACTTTGAGCTATAGTTCAAATTGCTATACATACTTCAGTCACAGCATTTTGTTTGCTGCCATATTATACCTAGTGAGCTTAATAAACCAAAATCTTAGACAACCAAATCCACGTATTATAGACGTTAATCATTTTATTCCAAAAAAATCTTAACTTTCAAAACTGTCAATTTTTTGTCAACATACAATCTTTATAGAACAATATTGAATGTACTTAACACTTGAACATTAAATAATAAAAAAATAACAGCCATGTTTTCTTTATGTACAACATTTGTTTCTGAAAGCTATGTACAGAAGACCAGTTTTGTTTTTCCAAAATCAGCCCACACATATGCTTGTCGTTGTATTAAAGAGGCAAAAAGCCATTGCGTCATATGTAAAACAAGCAAAACATTGCCAGAAGTCAAACTGCAATTGAATTAACAGTAACTCCGAGAGGGAAAGATAACGGTCAGCTTGTTAGAGAGCATACTGCTGGACAGAGCTATAACTACAGCTAGAAAGATTATGGTCTAAACTGGTTCCCTTGAATGTTGGATAATTGCATCCTTGGAGACCAATGCATACACATAAGTAGGCTAATATTTACTGCATTTAAGCATACTGTAAAGACTGAAAACACAAAAAAATGAACAAAGCTTTACTTATTCTTTACTTTGTTATTCTTAGATCACCTTAAGATTAGGCTGTTCAAGTAGAACACGGCAGTGCTCAATGTATAAAGCGGCCAAACGTCATGCTTTCAAAAGTTCAAACATATTATTCATCTTCTCTGAATCCCAATGAGCAGAGATAACGGTCCATTGAGAGGGATGCCATGCTACCATCTTTTTGGAACAGGTTTAACAGCTCAAGAAAGCCCATGCAACTCACATATAAAACCAAACCAATGAAAACAAAGCGGGGAACAGAACACAGGGTTTCATGCCAATTTAACCACCTGTCTGAGACTGATCCATCCTTTGTTTTTATGAATCAAAGCACAGACAATTCAGAACAACTCTTACTAGAATAAGTTGCTTTGTGCCTTGTTTTTCCTTACTTTGTATTGGCTTAAGAAAAACATTTTTTGACATGAAATCATGCTGAGTGTGAATCAAATCTTATTATATCCACACTACAGTACACACCGATAAAATATTGTTTGACGTTGTGCAAGCACAACAAATAATAGTCAATACACAGACAGCACAATACAGTCAAATTTAGACATTTTTCATCTAGGCAGAGAAAATGAGTATGGTAGCCAAGAGCAAATGGCTAGTTGTAGCAATATTGCTCATACTATACATTACAAGCTCTACTTTTCAGTCAAAACGGCAACTGAACTTTTTAAAATAATACCCTAAAGATTAGAGTCCCCAATTTATCCTGCCAGTTGACTATGCAACAATCTAATAAATTTTAAAAAATGATACGGACTACTCACATTCATGTAATAAAATCAATTTAGGATGGCACAGCGGCTATAAAATGTATCTGAAATGTGTCACAAGACATGCATAACTGTTGATACATTTTTGAGAACTAACACAACTAGAAGATTTTTTTTTATCTTCAATAGCTATTAATAAGGGGACTGTAATCTTGTGGCATCAAGGCTTTAGTCTCCTTTTCAGAGGTATAAATGGGGCAAAAATGACCAAGGTTAATTGGCGGTGCAACAACTATCTCCCATCTTTCTCCAACATTCTGCAAGAGATCCGCGGGCGTTTACTCTTCCACAGAGCGAGATCGACAACCGTTGCTATACCCAGCATCTGCTGACAGTCTTTTCCCAGAGAGGACAATGAAGCACTTCATATCTGGGCATGGAGTGGCATTTCTCTTTTGTTAATGCCACATGGATTTCACTTCCGACAGGTCCGATGAGGTGTGTGTTTTTTGGGCACTTCGATGCGGCATCGGCTTCGGTCATCCAGCCAAGGCAGCTCAAAGTTCCTGGAGGAAGATTCCATTCACACATTTTACCTTTTTTCATTTAACAAATAAAAAAATAAACTGACCAAACAAAGCAAACGTGACCAAACACAGAATTACAGAAGAACACAGATGCAGTTCAAACTTACTGTTGTGTGAGTTTTGGTAGTGGCCGACCAAATGCAACCACAGGCAGGAAGGGGGTGATGACTATAGATTCAACTGGTAAAAAGACAAACACACATAATACATTAAATAACTGACACTAAATTGCACCTAATTTCATTAAATTATTGAAAATTAAAGAAAGCAGATATACCATCTTCAGTGTCAGGATAGAAAGATGAAAGCTCCGGCTCAACCTCCTGGACAACTTTCTTTTTGTTCATGCGATGTTGCAAACGCTGGAACATTCGTTGCTCTCTGATTCGCTGAATGTCCCATCTGCAAACACAGATTTATTTTTTTTTAAGCCAGGGAGAATGAGAAGGACATAGCAACACAGATATCAAAGTAGCTCCCAAAGAGCATAGTAGAGCTGAAGAGCTGACGACATTTGAGATTTGTAGTATACCGACTCCACCATAGGCTACAGTCCAAGTTGTTCCACACATTCAATCAGTACTTTCCTAAGATAACTAAGTGATACAAGTAGTCAAATTAGATCGATTTTTTATTATTATGATTTCAAAAATGGTAATATTCATAATTCAACATTCATAACAAACCATTTCAACATTTGTATGGCTTGGACTGATTGTGTGGAAAGACACACAACCCTGTGTACGGTGAAGAACCAGGGAATTCTCATCAAAGACTGAATGAAATGTTGTCAAGTGATGCAAACCTTTTCCTCCTCTTCTCATCCAACTCTAGCTTTAAGTGACGCTTCAAATATACATTGTCATCCAGCACCTTGATAGAAAGACACAAGTTAATACACATCCAATTCATAAGTGTGGGAAAGAAATTAGACATATTGTGCAATGACTGCCCAGACTTTGAAGGTAAAATTATTGCTTGGTTGATATTGATGTGTCTCACCTCCGGCATGTTACTGGATGCTTCCTCATCCAAGGGCTCTATACAATTTTCCCTCCAAGATGGAACTAGTAAGTAGTAAAAGAAAAATGAAAAAGAAAGAGGGAAAGGCCATCATGCAGGAATAAAGTACTGTTAAAGCTCATAATTATTAATCAACAGGATCAATTTGACTCATTACAAAATCAAATCAGTTTATTTGTCACATGTGGTCATCATACAATATACAGTGAAAGACTCAGCATATATTAGAAGAGTCCACTTACTGGCCACATCTTCCTCCTTTTTAGGGGAAGTCTCACGCAGCGGGGACAGCGGAGGCTGATGCCAGCAACAGAGATACATCTCTGTGGTCGACATGAAGGGCAGCTCTTCCATTTGAGAATTGAACTCAGGCTCCTCTTTGCTTGGGAGCAAAATGTCCTTTTCCGCCCCTGACCTCCCAGGCCCAATCTTCTCTGGAGTCTCCTTACTACGCAGCTCCCTTTGATATGGAGAGCCAGGTTGAATTTCAAGCTTCTGGGGGCTAAGCTTCAAACCCTTCCCCCGTGATTTCTGGACTTTTGAGTCTCCAAAACAAGATTTCCTGTGACCACAAAACAATGCATTTAGTAGTTGATGGTGGTCTGGTTTGACCTGTGTATACTATATGAGAAGAAACTTGATCTTGAAAGCATTTGCAAAAAACAAGAGATCTGACTTCATACTTCTGTATGCATTTCATTATTGGGGTTTGGTAGGTAGGTAGGTAGGTAGGTACTTTATTAATCCCCAAAATTTCTTAGTCACAGCAGCCAAGTAACATAGAACAACAACAACATAGAATAACACAACTAAGATAAGTAATAAAAGTTAACAAATTGACTCCCTGCATGAAACATGCAGTGCAGTGTCTGTCATTATTTTATTTACCTCTTTTGACCTTTGCCACCCCGACTGAAGGTGAGTGGCATGGGTGTGTTGGTCTGTGGACTCTCTACTACATCCAGATCCCACATGTCCTCTTTATCAGGGGTCCATGGTTCCAGGGGCTGGAAAAGGCGCTTATCACGAGGGTCCTTCCTTGTGAGTTGCAGGCGACGCTCCATGCGCTCAATACGTGCAACCAGCTGCAAACAAAGAGGACATGGTGAAACAACTCCTAATTGACAGCCGAACACAAATTGATGCAGAGTAAAACTTTTATCAACAAAATGCGGCAATTAAATGTTACTATTAACTAGTCAATGCACAACATACCATACCATTTATCAGTACTTGCTAAAAAAAAACAAAAAAACACTTTTACATACCGTCTCCTTGTCTGATTTGAGCTCATCTATTTCTTTGTCCTTCGATTGCAGCTGTTGCTGCTGTTGTTCAATGAGGTCCAGTTGGAGGAGGAGAATCTGCCGGAGACAGTTGGCTTGTGTGTGGGGATTAGCAGGGGTCTTCCTGATATTCCTCCACTTGCCCTCAGAGCTGAGCTCAATGGATGCAGTGCCAAGGACTCCAGGGCCAACCCCCTTCACACTCTCATCAGCACCAGCATCCTTGAGGTTATTATTTAAAGCCATCTGAGGGTTATCCATATTGTCAATAGAGAGGGGTTTACCTTTAACTGGGGTTCCCTCACCCCCCATTTGTCTGATAGGGGACAAAATCCCCGCTTTATTGTCCCCTTGAACTACTTCTGCAACAGTGGCAGTGCGGGCAACTTTGCTTGTTGTGTAATTCTGATCTAGGTCCTTTGATTTGCTGGGGATCTCGCCCCCCTGAACGTCTTGAACATCTATAACAAAGTCACAAGACTCCCTCTTGAGGCTTACAGGACTCACAGTAGCGGCCCCAATATGTGATTTCTCAAAGTCGGCGTTCAGCTTGATTCCCGTATTAGGATACAGCGTCGATCTCAGAGTCATGGCGAACACAACGACTTCTCATTCTGCAACGTCTCTGCGGTGTAACTTAACAGCTTCCCGTGTTCAGTTGTCAGCTCTACCCTGCAGAACAAAGAATACGTTTGATATGTAAACGTTAGATGGTTGTGGAAATAATAACTTCTCTCTCTGACTTGGGAGCAGAGGACATGCATACTGATACTTGAACAAACAGAAGAAAACTAACGTTAACATTAGATTGCGCCTGAACCCGGGCATCCTTTTCCTAAAATTGTTGACCGGTTTTGAAATGCAAGCTAAGCTAACTTAGCATTGCATGAGAGAACACACAAACGCGAACTCTGTGACTAACTGGAGAGAATTATCCCCCTTTATGCGTCTGGGCAGACTTTTCTGTATCAGAGCTTCAAACAAGGACCCGGGAGTGGCTGCGTAGGACACTGGCAACAGCCATCTCCTCCATTTTGGTTCTCGCGGAATCATGAAAAACAATAACAGCAAGCTCGCTGGCTAATGCTAGCCAGCTAGCTTACCGACAAAATGCACGTTTAGAGCAAATCAGCTATAACAACCGCGTTATAACAGTCGCACTTGGGATAGCATCGTCTTCAAATCATTTTCAATTATATGTTTCTACTTACCGTTAGTATTTTTCAAGCCCACCTGCAAGTGCCTTCATGTTCCCTCCTCAAGACTTGTTTTAAAGCGCCGAGTACTGCGCATGCGTAATTTGCTGGATGGCCATTTCTTCTTTTGAACGTTCCCATACTGAAGAGTGCCAGTAGGGGGAACCAGAACTCTGCTATGGAGACATATTTCGGACTGAAATATAAATCGCATATTAGGCTCAACAAGGAGTTGTCCAATTAAGCAATGTTACATGTTAAATGTTTAATGCCTCATGTAAGGCACTTTGAACTGCCTTGTGTATGAAAGGTGCTAAACAAATAAACGTGCCTTACCTTGCCTTGCCTTACCATTATTATGGAATATCAAAATACCCAACTGTTGCACGACATATAGATGTCACCATACGATCAGCAAGCTGTCATTGTTTTCTGCTTTGACGGATGGGTCTTTATTTTCCTGTGGGGAATTTGTTAGCATAAGATAACTGTAATGGAAATTTACTGAAAGCAATATGCCTTGCCAGCACAACAGGAGCAGAGCACGAGATGGAGAGGCATCGACTTGTGCACTCTGTGGTTTATCATCTGCAGCCATGCTATATTTTGCAATAGTCTACGAATACGGACCCACATGTAACCACAGTCTAGTTCCTGGAACGTATGTCTCGGGCGATAACCGCAGCTCTAAATCTGTCTGAACTGGGTCTCAACTTTTGACCTTTCTTTGAACTGTATGCTATAAAAACCTGTTGTGCTCGACTCTCTGTGTTCGAACTCTGACAGACTACTCTGTACTCTGTATTGTTCTGACCCTTGCTGCAGCAAGTTTATTAAATAATCCCAAAGACAACTCTGGTGTTTTGAAAGTCTCTTCATTCTCAGATTTCCATCACAATAACCTTCAGACAACATCCCGATATTAAACCGTTAACACTTTTCCTCTTTATCTGCCAGTATTATCTACAACCCATTACAACCCAGTACATTTTGGATTATTTAATGGTCCATGAATGTTTCCTTTGAGTGTGTTAACTCTCTTAAAGTAAAGAGAGTGGGAAAATAACCCTGAATTCTACACAATGATTTTATTACAGTGCTGCTTATCAGTAGTCACCTGCACATGTGTGTCTCATTAATGCTTTAATGTGGTGGAACTAAAATGTTTTTCCCACTAATATTCCTGCTATGATACAAATTACCCCTGAGAAACTGTATAAAAGGCCAAGGGTTCAGTAGCTTAAGTAAACCTCACCACACTTACTAGAGGTATCTCCATTTTAAAGGTAAGGAGCATTCATTAGTATTTGTCAAAGTACAGTATGTCCATTTATGTATTTTATTCTTTTTTTTTTAGCTATCTCTTGTTTTACCATATTGTACGTTGCATCATATTGTATTGTCTTGAGATTATGACTTTACTAAAATGACTTTGTAGTGGAGTGTACTGCACAGAATTTAGGCTAACCAATGAGACAAATACATATTCAGATATCATCCATGATCAGGTTTTAGCTGCTTTTTAATATTCTCTTTCCTTTACATCAAAGTCATCATGAAGGCAGTGCTGTTTGAACTAGTGGTCTTCTGTCTGTTTGGGATGCTGCATGTCGAGGCCAGGGCCCAACCTGAGGAGATGGGGTTTGTCTCACAAGACTAACATGCTCCAAGTTTATTATTAATATTCATATATTGAAGGACTTCATTTCTAAAAGCTATGAATCCATTTTTTTGGTTGATGCCCCCACCTGTCCCTGTTTTTGGTCTTAGTTTAGATTCTACTGTAGGTTGCAGCACTAACACTGCTGGTTAATATCATACAAGTACTAAGTATAAGCACATTTTTTCCTATACTGGTATAGTGCTGGCAGTTTTCGTACTGTGGTAGCCCATCACTGCTAAAGGAATACAGGGAGAGCACTGCATTGTATGATGATTCTGTTGCTTTCACTCATGTGATTGTATCTCCATCTCAAGTCTCACCAACAACGAGCAGCGCTTGGGGAGAAGATATGCTGAGTCGACCATTGCCAGTGACATCAGCAAACTCATGGATTCTATGGTGCAGAAAAATTTTGTCAATTTCTTGCTCAACCAAAGGGAGAAAAAAAGCAAGTAAGTTATTGAATCTGGCAAAAGATTTCAGAGAAGAGTAAAAACAATACACTTGTAAAAGCAGTTATATACTCTCACAGGCCCGTCACTCTGGAAGAAGATCCAGAAGAACAGCAATATAATGACCTCCTGAAGCTCACTCTGCACGGAAAACAAAGGAGAAAGACCTAGTTGTGTTTTCCCTGGGTAAGTACCTTTATATAGTCTTTATATTGCTTTATAAGTAATCTTAACTATTTATATTGTATAAACTGATCTGTCTTACTGTGTTTAATATCTTCTCTCTCTATGTTCATTGTCGTTACAACAGGGCCCAGTGATGTCTTGAAAAATCAGCAAACAACTCAAGAGGGCTTATGTCTGCCTTTTGGCAAATTGAAAATTGTTTCTTATATATTTGGATTAGAAGGGTACTGAAATTTTGTCCTGTGGTAAATCCTCTATCTGTATGAAAATGATCGCACAGCAAAATAAAATGACTTGATGTAAAAGGCAATGTATTTTGTGTTGCTTAGAAACATGTAACATAGAGAAATGGTTATTTCATAGATATAACCAGGATTGTAGTGGAGGGAAAACCCAACTTAAACTCAGTTTTTATTTATTTAATAGAGTTTACCCACCTTTTAGGCTAACATAAATTCATAATATAAATCAGAATCAGAGTAAATAGTATTATAGTAGTATAACTTATATGAACACAGGGAACAAAAACATGTATTAATGCTTTGTATTAATGACCACTGACTGGAGATCTGAGTTTACCCACATTATTATTTACCACAACCATGGTCACTATCAATGGACACTAGATACAAATACAAAACAAACCACCATAGTTAAATTATACATCAAATGAAAAGCAATGACATCATCAGCACCAAACTGAACTAAAAATAATTCATCTTAAACCTGCCATAAACCTTATATTTCAGGCACAGTATTTTAATACAATTGTATGAAATGAAATGTGGTACCCCAGGGGAAAAGCCGGCTGTCACAAGCCCAAACTGAGGGCAGGCCCATGACACAGATCACACAGGAGGCAGGGCTGCCAAAAATAGTACTTTTAGTTAAATCAGTTGACAACTTAAACTTATCTTACAAACTCAACATTTGTGAGGGGGATCTTCAGCAGTTCTCATGATTATTATTGCCTGCTATATTCGCCAGGGCAACAGAGGGCAGTGTTAACATCCCGCTCGCTTAGTTAAACCATCAAAGAAGTACTTTAGTTCCTGCTTCCTGAAAAAAATGTCAAAATAATAAGCAGTTGTGTTCAATCAAATCTAATCTTAATTCATCTCTGATCTTATTCGAATTTGGTACTTTTGACTTTAACATCGGGGTGCTATTGTAACAGGTAACGTTATCGGATTCATGCGTATTCAGGTGCACATTCAGGGAGCTGGTGAACTACAGTGACATTAACAAGGGGTTTCCCTTGTATCCAGTATTCACCTAAATCATAAATCAAATTCAGCGAAGACCGATAATTATTCCACTCATAGTTTAACCAGACAGCAACAAAATGCACCGGAGAGGTGTTGGTGCGGGAGCTATTGCCAAAAAGAAGCTTGCAGAGGTATGGCAGACACTCGTTTTCCCATGCTAACTTAACTTTGCCGAGTTGGGGACACGCTTCGATAACACATATCGTTTTTCTTTTTCTAATTCAGGCCAAGTACAAGGAAAGGGGAACGGTTCTTGCTGAGGATCAAATAGTTCAGGTGAGCCAAAGTGTGTCTGTTTGTGGATAATGGCGATGGCCTACGTGTTACGATATTTAAGATTAAATGAAATAACATTTTTTTCTCAGATGTCTAAACAGCTGGAGACCTTCAAGTCTAACCTGGAGGAATTTGCCAGCAAGCATAAACAAGAGATCCGCAAGAATTCACAGTTCCGGGTTCAGTTTCAGGAAATGTGTGCCACCATTGG
>CABFOQ010022201.1:4156-15453 GCA_900660455.1 Gephyroberyx darwinii | reverse complement strand
ATCTCTGCTTTATTAACCATCTCACTAGAGACAGGACACCCTCGCTGACAAGCAGCAGCCTTTATTAAAGATGCCGCGGAGTGGAGAGGAGGGAGCATTGAGATTCAAATTGAGGGAGACGAGAAAACAGTGTGGCCGTAGCATTAGTTAGTTAGATGAGAGAGAGAATTTGTATGGATGGTAATCAAACAAATTATTTTTCTTCTTGTTTAATAAACAAGGCTTGTGCACACTCACGCACACACGCACGCACACACACACAAACACACACACAACAAACAAATACACAATTTGGTCTCAGGATTCCTTCAGCTAAGTGTCTTTCTTATCCTTGTCTGAGTCCTTGTTTGATTTAAGCATCAAAAACACCAGCCAGCTATATCAGATGTAGATATATATAATGTAATACATAATGGCGTTCCAAGACAGGTCAATGAATATTTGTGAAGTTACAAAGTTGAGATTCACATTTCAATGAGTTGAATTTCACTGCAGTACTAATATGTATGAACTGGCTTTGTCACACGCAAGAAATGTGGACAAATATGTATTTTGTACTTGTGTACTTGTGGCCTGTGCACTGTTAATGTGTGTTTTTATAACAGCAGTAGACTCTAAAAGGCAAAAATCTCAAAAATAGTAGACTCTGAAAACAGAACAGACTGTTTACACTATATTTCACAATATGACTCAACATTTCCTGGAGAGAATTCAACTGGGCAGTCCCTCTAAAATAGCAGGGTGGATCTGTATTAGCAATCTTACCACACCCTGGATCGACTAGTGGGGTCCCTCTTGTCCTCTCTTCCTTCTCCTCCTCTGCTTTCTCCTCTCCTTTGCTCAGTGTCTGGGTGAAGGGGATTTCTGGGTGGCTCAGCAGGCTAAGGCACATACGATTCATACAAATGTTGCCATTGCAGAAGCCCCACTTTTTTCCTGCAGGTTTCCTGCACTCTGTCTCCATCCTCAAAAAGAGAAGTTTTGCTTTATTTTCAACTGTCAGAAGTTGTGAGGAATTGTGAGGAAGCTAGTTGGTTGAGACACATGAGTTTTGTGGTAGAATCTAATAATTCAATTCTGCTGTATAACATTGAAGAATAAAATGTCAACAACATTAAGGGAGGATAGATGCAGGAGAAAAGTGTGAAGGGGGACTTCAGTACCACTGTCCACTTGTTTGAATCTGGCTCATGACTTTCTTTGCATATCCTGTTTCTCTCCACTGTCTGATAAAGCAGAAATGCCATCAAAATAATCTTAAAAGACACAAGTATGATTCACCACCATTGCATTCGTTCATCCCACATCTTTGCCTTTTCTTTGCCCTGCCCAGTGGATACTCTGATCGCTTCTCACAGACATTTCTTTTTCCTCTCCTCTCCTCTCTGTCTTGCACTCGACTCTCCCCATTATGCAGCATAGAGCTGTGGCCTGCTGCTGCTTTGCCATATTTTCTTTGTGATAAGCCATACGGTTGCAATCTGTCCCTGGCACGCACACACACACCACCACCCTTTGTGTCTGTACATTAGACTTGCGTGATGTGCTCTCTGTCAGTGACTGTGGGACACACACTGTGTCTCTGTGTCTCATCCTGTGTTGAGACTTGAAATACAGCGCTGTGCAGAAAGATGCACAGCGTGTATGCACACAGATGCAAGGACACAGGTGTGTTGGCTCACATACAAGCAGACACACACACTCATACTTTTTGTCTTTCTTATATCCACATACATCTGCAGCATTGGAATTTAACTTTTCCACCCCTGTAACACCAGAAGGGGAGCTGGAGGGGTGGTGGAGGTTAAACAAATGCATACACTCAGATACACACATACATGCACACACACATGCACAAAGTACCACACCTACAGGGGTCTGGAAATCACAAGGAAACTTGTTGGCTTCTCTAACAGATTAGCAGTTGCCTTTCAAAATACATCTGTCAGCACTGAACTCTGCTCACACAACAGACCCTGGTCTTATCGGGTCAAGTATGTTGACTGCTGCACTTTGAATTTACACTGCAGGTACCCCGTATTTTGAGAGATTATTTTTGAGGTATTTGTAGCCTCAGGTATATCTGCCACTTTGGGGACTACATTGGAGATAAATAATGCTACTTTAACCTGCCATCCCATGATGGTGTGCTCATTTTTTTTTATTGAATCACTCAGTCAGTCCTTCAGTCAATCAGTTACTATCAATATAATCAATACTATTGATTATATTGAATATTGAAATATAAGAGCACAAAAGAGAGGGGGTGATGTGAAAGGGGGATTCAGACTCCCAATGTGACAAGTATATTGTCTCCAGGTGACTCAGCTATACTATATATAGTATCTTTACTCAAAACATGATGTCTCAGACACTACTGGTCCAGTTTTGGAGGGATGATGCATTCTGGTATTTGAATAAATACATAAATAAATAAATAAAATTACACTGATTGACCTAACAGGGACATGATAACTAAATGAAACTTTGAAAGGCCATAACTGCCACTCCACCGGTAAAACTTTGATGAAACTTGGGGGCTACATCTTGTTACTGATTGGTACAAGGGGTGCCTGCATCATTTGTGGAGGATGACGTGTTTACTGCTTTTCACCTGATTTCGAAGTTGGCATGATTGTTTACGTGCTGGCCAAGTGTCATGACCCTGGATCTGACCATAAATGCATTCAGTTAATTTTCTTACTGTGAACGGCTAAAGAGATAAACAGTTTCCTCCAATGGCAATGGTGAAAAAAGAAAAAAATCATTATCATGCAGGCATTGTAATCCATTTATAGTCCCTTACACCAGCCCAGGCAGGTGGTATCTACTAAAAAAGCTTTGGAGGTGTTGGGGGCGGGGGGCAGGTTATTATGAAGCGCCTCGACATGCCTGACAGCGTGATGAGAACTGGTGATAAAGGCCTACGCTGTATCTCACCTCATGTTGATGCGTTCTCTTGTCCAGGACCTGCCAACCGGGCTCAGATATGATGTCTCTACTGTGGTAAGGAGCTGTCAGGGGTCTAGAAGCCATGATAAGAAAAGATCTATTACTGCCAGACCAACCAAAGATGGGCTATTTCTCAGTGAAGATATCATTGAAATGTTCAGGTCTGTGTAACATCTGTAAAGAGAAAATTTTAAATGAAACTTAAACTTTAAAATGATATTTAGTTAACTTAAAACTTTTCAGGGAGTGGAAGAAATTTGTGATTCTGTCTTTTAACTCAAACAAAAAAAGCTTTTAAGTAATCTCTAAAACAGCTATAAGGTCTTTTTGTAATATTTGTATTGTTAGCCTAAATGAAAGAGGAATATCTGTTTTTATCCCATATAGGAGAGAAATATATCTGCGCACAACCAGCTCGGAAGTGGAGGTTAACTTGAACCTAAATGAGCCCACACACATCCACTTTTGGCTTTTTGCAAGCAGATATGAGTAAAACTCTGCTACAGACCTTTGATTTTTTGCTTTGCTGAGTTAATTGTTTAGGAGAACACTGTGGGATTACACATCTCCAAAACGCTACAGTCTGTTTGTGAAGAGCTTTGTACTTGTTCACTCCTAAACAGTCAAAAGCCCAGGTATTAGATCAATGAATTGAACTGAGCCCTGTTTGCTGGTATTGTTTTATTATGGTTATATTGTGGCAAACAAATGAGCATGTAGTAACATTTCTGACACCTTAAAACTCAAAAAGTCAGAAGGATCGCCACCGTCTTCTTTTTTGCCTCATATTTTCATACTCTTTCAATGTGAAATCCATATTATACTGCAGGTGAGTCCACAGCAAAATAATCTTAACTTTAGCTGTCTCAATATTTTCCAAAAACTTCCTTCGCCAAGTATGCCAGACAAAGACCATCTGAGGTTGAAAGGTTGCTCGATTACCAACTAAGAGAGCATCATTATTTCAATATATTTCTTTCCAGTACTCCCCACTATCCAATATGTTTCTAACTGTATTCATAGTGTGTTGTCATTATGTCTTCCTCTAAACCATCAGAAGCTCATCATGAGATCAACAGGGGCTTGTGAGCCACATATATTTAGTTTTAACAACTCCAGAATCAAAATTAGTTTGGGACAGTTAACAATTAACAAGCTTTAAATGTGATAAGGAGTGAGTGTGGTTGTGGCAGGGGGGTGTGGTTGTGCCGGCAGCTGTGGGCGGAGAGAAGGGGCAGGGGCTCAGCGGGGAGGTAGACACACCTGTGAGTGGTTTGGCTAATTGTACGGCAATTAACGTGTGCTTAAATCCCTCACAGTGATTATCTGTCGTATAACAGACAGCCGGGCCACGCGTTGCCTGGAAAGGCTATTTTGAGAAGGAGGCTGCAAAGTCTAGCTCTGTTTTCTATGTTTGTATGCTGGCCAGTAATTTCTTGCTCTAAGTAAAGCCGTCTGTCCCTACACAGCCCTCTGTGTCTGTTTCATCCATCCGTTCCCGATCGTGACAAGACACCTGTCACAGTGGTATTTACTGAACAAACACAACTGATGCTTTAACAGGCATCCTCTTTCTCTAACCAATCTTTATCAAACAATAGCTACTGTTTTGATAACTTTGATGTAGCCTATTTTTGATCTTCAAGCTCATTTGGCTAATAAAGACTGACAATGAATTAATATTTTTTTCATGTTTATTTGTGAAGTACTTTTTCAATACAAAGTGAGGTCTTCCAAAACTTCCTAGGTGATTGACAGTGTTGTGTATGTATGATCTTTGTGAGTAGGAGACAGAACAGAATGACTTTATTAGACACTTTGACAGACAGATACGTCTCTATCTGCTGATAAAGGGGGTTTAATAGACCTGCCATGGGGTAAACAATATGAGATTAAGATTAATGTTGTTTCTTAAGAAGTGAAGAAGTAAACTGAGCCACTCTCCGAGGTGTTTATGAGCTGTCTCGCAGATAAAAGAAAGCATGCAAGCGAGAACCTTTCAGAATCAGAGCTGTAACTAGAATCTGACAGATGGCAAAGTAATTGCCAGAAAAGAAAATCTATGATCGTGTTACTAATGAGGACATATAATATCAAAAGTAAAGAATTCTTTCTTTGTTTGTATTGTGTTGCTGAATGCTAGGAGGGCACTGTTACGAGATGGTAATGTGTTTTAGAAACACCAAATTAATTTGCTTTATTATTTAATTCAATTTCGATTTCTATTCTAAAGTAATTGATGATCCAAATTACAGCTTCTAGTATAGCAAGGTCACACACTCTGCATGTATCTTTTCTGTCTTTTTTTTAGGCCATGGAATTGAAAACACTCTACCCAGTTACCCACAGGCCTCTTTTCCATTTGCCATGCCATGCTTTTGAATGTGTGTTTAAAGTTTTGGGGGTCTGCTCAGTAAAAAAAAAAAAAAGAGAAATCCCAACTAGAAATAACATTACATTTTCTTTCAGTGGAGCTTCAGCACAGAGTTGCCCAGATGGCCCAATCAGAAAGAAGTCTGGCGGTTGCATCTGGAGCCAGCGGGCCAGATGGAGAGTGGTGCAGATTTGGGCCGAGACGTAAAAAAAACTAAACAAAAACAATACGTCCAAGGAAAAAGAAAGGGAGTATTATTGGCCCCCCTCCCTCAAACACACACACACACACATGCATGGGGAGTCTGATTTTCTCATTGTTCCAATAATAATAATAATGAGGCTGGAGTCTGGTCTATCCAGAGATGTCATGAAGGATAGTTTGGTCTCTTCAGCCTAGTTCCTTTTGTTCTCAGATTAATTTGAATTGTATTAACACTAGGGCTGCACAATTAATCTCATTATCAAGATTGCGATTACGGTCGCGCCGATACGGTAATCGTGAAAACTTGTGATTACTGCATCCCATTTAATACTCACGTTGTGTCAAAATCAAGTTTTTCTATCTTAGTTTCAAACTGCTCCAAACCACAAGCGAGGGTTGTAACCGGGCCTGAGTCCCAGTAACGTTAGACAACCATCACTGGTTCGCTCTATAAGGCATCCCTGTATCCAGCGAGCTCTCGAAGGCAAACATAATGGAAGCCAGGGCGTTTTATTTAGCAAAAGACACGGCTCTGATAAACATTGTGTGCAACAACGGTTTTAAAAGGATAATCAACACCCTGGATAAGACAGACATTTTCTCTAGTTGTGCTGCAGGAGGAGCAGCAGGTTTGCATCACTACACATCCTTTATCGGCTTGATTTGTTTTGGCTGTTTACACAGAATGCAGTATATGCAGTTGGAAACATAAAATATGTATTTATTAATCAAAATTGTAATCGCAATTACAATATCAAGGGAATTCATCAGCAATTATAATTTTTGTGATAATCGAGCGGCCCTAATTAATACCATTTTTTCTATGGTAAACAACGGGAGCCTGTTCAGATCCAACCCCACCACCACCACACACACACCCTCACATACACTTGGGCAGCATATAGCATACACATACTGTACACTACACCATTGAATCTGGTTCCAATGTCAGTTTACCCACGAGGAGTGCTTCCAGTCGTTTGTGGTTCTTCTGGGAGTAAGGTTTCTATAAAACTCATGTCAAATTCAGACATGTTAGCATGTAAATTAAAAATAATGCTGCTCAGCAGCCTTATGTTTGGCGAAGAAACCCAATTTGTTGAAAGGTAACATTGTCTTTTGTGGCTGTATAAAGTATATAAGGCATTTGAAAGTGAATGCTGGTTGCTGTATTCCTCCTGTATTGGCCTTCGTTCAAGTTAACAGTATAATCAGGGCAGGTCTCCATGAAAGTCTCTGAGCACCCAGGTCATTAAAGGTAACTGACGTAGGCTTTTCTCAAAAATTAATCACACTTATGGGCATTGGGGAAGGTAATAACCTAATGGTCAGAGAAGCAAGAAGTGAATGAGAAATGCACTCTTCTTCCTCAACTACTTCCACTGAGATGCCCTTGAGCAAGGCACTGTTCAAGGCAGATGTGTAGTGGCCAACAGTATAACACTATAGTTGTACTGAAAACCCACGTCTGAATGCTGAAAAGGAGCATGTGTCTTCAGCAAAAGGTTAGAAAATGCAGTGAACTTCTGTAGCTCATTGAGATGCTTTCAATTGAAGTATTATTTGTAATTTTCCCTCCTTGATTCACCTGATGAATAGCTAGCTCACCAGCTAGCCCTGTAAGTCTGACACTGGCCCAGCACAAGTTCTTACATTTTGTTTGGAATCAAAGCTGAAATCTTCCACATTGAACCATTGAACGATTGAATGGACACATGAAGCAGATCATTGGGATCCCAGCAACAACGTACTGTTTTCTGTTTTTGTTAGTATTAAAATGTCTCATAACATCAGATTTTAATGTATTGTATATTATGCATTATGTATTTTTATGCATTGTAACACAGAAAACCTACATTTTTCAATGTAAGTAAAGGAACAAAGATGATGTGAGAATTAAGATTATTTTATTTTGTGCCTTAAAACTAAGACCTCCTCTCCGTTTAATTTTGTTGAAACACCAACTGTAGGAAGGTGTTTCAACCTCCAACCAGCAAAGGACATGACAGCAGCAAAAAGCTGAAATAATGTAGGAAAGCTGTAAGCACATTAGGGATGAATGGGAGTTGTAAATCCAAAACGCCCGAAACCCTGCAAGAAAACAGACCTGAAAGATCATATCCCTGCCACCGACTCACCTACCACTGGTACACCAGTACAGGAGCATGTTCCTGTCAATCTACATCCCCCTTGTTTCCTGTTCCCATGCCAGCAGAGATTTCCATCAAACTCTCTGCTTTACCAAGGTTGATGTGGCAGAGCAGAGCAAAATAGCTATTTTGTGTTGCCGTGGTAAGATAAGAAATAGTGATTCATCTACTCTGGCTTACTGTGACAACTGGCCAGGCCTGGTATTGAGGGAGAGAGAGGCAAACAGACATGGACAACACTGGCGTAGAAAGAGAGAATATGAACGAGAACAAGAAAGAGGTGAGGGCTTTTGTAGTACTTGAGGGGTTTTATCGTAGGGTTGATTCAAATCAGACCTCTTCTAACAAGCGATGGAGGACAGGAGAGTGTTGCACTGGCTTCATTAGACTTTAATATGAACCGATAATTTTCATATTGACTCTGATCCAGGCTCGCCCAGCTAATCCTGCAGTTATAGGGGGGACTCTCTACACAGGGAATTCTCATACATTATCTTTTTCAAGAAGATGGTTTAACGGCTGAGACCTGTTATTGTGTTGGGTTGTTTTATGTCAGATTTTTGTGGTAATTTGTCTTTACATTGTATCTTGTAACACAGCATGACACAGAAATGTGTGCTGCAGAAAAATGACACCCAACACAACGTACCATTATATAACATAACAACACAGCTCATTCTCAGTTCCCCTGAGAGCGAGACAGAACCATTTAGAGAGAGAGAGAGAGAGATGCTTTCGTCGCAGCCCCCCCAGCGGGAGGTAGCAGTGTGCTCTCAATCTCCAGGGATTTTACCATGATAACCAGTGTTTTGCTTTACCACAGACTAAAAAGGTCAGGGCCTGACTTGATACTTTACACATCCACAGTAATACTTCCTGGAGCGTGGTGCAGCACCAGCTAGCCCGCAAGCTAATTAATCCAGCCTCCCTTACAACCACCCGTCGAGCACTTTATCAACGCAGGTCAGCGGCTGTGGTAAAAGGGTCAGTGCTTCTCAAACGGCTAGGGTGCTGAAGCGTGAACAGACCACCATGGAAGCAATTGCAAGCCTGTAGACAGAGGTGTCTGTTATAGCGAGTCATGTACACACTCCTCAATTATGAAGGAGATTGCACTTCCTGGGCTTCCTGAGTTACAACTTGTCAGTAGCCTGAATACGTTGCTTGTCTGTGGCATGTGATACATTGTGAGGAGATAAGACTACAATATGTTTCATGAGTTGTTGCACCTAAGGAGACCTAAGGTGCAGTTTCACATAAAGCAAGCAGGTATTGTTGATAGCAGCTATGTCCTATTCATATTATCTAATCAGAGAAATAAAAAGACAGGTTGGTTTTACTTATTACTTGGAATTGTAGACAGCCAGAGAGAAACTATGAGAAGTCAGATGATCTTACATTGCTCATAATAATCAATAATAAATACCTTTGTATCGTAAATTGATAATGTACATTTTCACTTGGCTGCACTCCTTGTGTAACTTTTACTGACAAAATATTTGATCCTGTATCCCTATCTTGTGTGTTGAATGTTCTTTGTGTGTCTAAACTTTATTTTATTCCTCTGTCCTTACAGAAATGAATTTCCTCTTGCCAGGCTGTCCTTGTGAACCAGAATTTGTTCTTAGGTGACATGCTGAAGGTTAAAGAATTAAGAAATAAATAGAGGTGCACACATTTGTGCAATTTAAAGTTTAAACAATTTATTATGTGCCACTTTTCAATGTAAGATGCCTCACTGTCTTAGACAAAGCACTGCTCTGGGTCAAGTCATACCGAACTCTGCATAGTCAGAAAATTTGCAGAGATTCTTAGAGAGGCTTAGTAAAAACTCAAATGTTCAATCACAGATCATCCATATCCATCTAGATCAGTGGTGCTCAAATCTGGGTCCAGTGTCCTGCTGGTTTTCTATCCTACCAGGTAGTTAATTGCATTCACCTAGTGTCTCAGGTCTTAATCAATCCCTGATTAGACAGCTTGGATGGAAACTATCTGGCAGAACAGAAAACTGGCAGCACTCTCATTTGAGGACCACTGATCAAGATCATGTGCTGTGTCTTCACCCTCACTCAATAAACCAGAGGGGAATTAATGAACACTTAGGATTAATAGATTAGGTCTTAAAAGGCTGTAGATTCAAGGTTTAACATGAACTGAAAATATCAAAGACGTTCTAACATGGCAATTTTGCAAGTTAGTCCACATTATAAATAAAAAACAGATACAGTGGCAGCCTTCTTCAAATATGTGACTATGTTAATAAGTTCAAATGGGCGATGGTTAAATTTGCATACATTTTTTTTTCTCCAGGTCTGCTATAAAATGCTTCTGTGTGGAAAAATGCAAGAAAGCCCTAATACATTAAGGTGAAATATTTCCCCCAGGTGTGGGTTGGTTTGAAAGCCTATTGAGGATAAACCAGGCAGGTAGTAGTTTTCTGTGTCTTTCTTTTTTCTTTTTTCTTGGCCTTATCGATTGTTCTCTCATTCCAGCACCTGTGAGAGCTCTATCAGATGATTCAAAATGTGTCTGGAAAATAAAATACATCTTCCTAGAGTCATTATTGATTACCATTTGTCCTTTAAACTCTTTCAGGGAGCTCCCAAATCATTTAATGTTTGTCTTTATACTGTCGTCCAGCAAGGATTGGGAAGAAACCTGATTCAGCTTCATTTTCTGTCAGAAACCTGCTGTGTCAGATGATTGAAACCATCAAAAAGTCCCTTTGGATTCCCATAGGAAATACTGTAAGTATCCATTTGGAATCCAATCCTTCAGGGTTTTTAAAGTTTGCAAAGATTGTTAGTGATTGCTCAAATAGACCTACTACTCAAATATTTTGCTGCAATCAGATAAAGCCATTTTTCAGGAATAAAGCAAAAATGGAATTGACATTTTTGAAGCATGATGGATGTTACAGGCCTTAGACGTATGGATCGAAGCCTGCTCAACCCACAAAGGAGCTTGTAAATTTTCAGCTTAAGCTAAAACATGGAAATAACCAAATAGGCGTTGAGAGGCTGAGGAAATCATTGAGTTTAGCACAGCACTCAGGTCTCAAAAACCTCTCAGTACTAGACTGTTTTCAAAAGAAAAGCTTTTGGTTCACCACATGATAGAAGACCTCTATGGCAAGATAATAAAGCTACCTCATGCCTCATGCTGCAAGGGCTGGCACATTTACCACATAAATCTGACAATTTGTCAATTTTGTCTATTGTCAATCTTTTCCTGCAAATAGAACATTGCATCCTTTTCCCAAACAAAAAAGTGTTTGCACAATGACCATAAAACTATGAAATCATATGTACGTATTCTGCTTTCTGTATGTATTCTGCTTTGGGTAGCAAATCCATTAATGACAGGACATTATACAGATACAGATACACCTACACACACACACACACACACACACACACACACACACATGTGCACACACACGCACTCTTACCTACACACTGACAAGGCATTATACATTGTACCTGGCCTTCTATGTGAAACCATTATGCAGGAGTTCTCCCCTCCTGCTGAATGCAGGTGGGATGCGGGACCTACTTATTACAGCCCAGATGTGCCTGTAATCCATCACTGTCTCCCCCTGCCCCCATCGCACT
>CABFOQ010022199.1:0-11625 GCA_900660455.1 Gephyroberyx darwinii | reverse complement strand
GGAATTTTTAATATACTAGCTATGTATGTATATTGTTAGTATGCCGTTGCATATGTATGAGTTTTTTTGTTTCTTTTTTAATGTAAGCAACTTAAATGTATCAAACAGAATGTACTCCTTTAACCCCTTCTATTCCACAGTAAATCCTCTGAGAATGTGCACCTCAGTGCTCCGTGTTGTTGATATTGTTCGTATGTCAAATCTCAAGGTCTGTGTTTCTGGGAATAGAAACGGTTGAACTCATGAAGTCTGAGAGCAAACTACCCCGGGGCTATAGCGATGAGGTAATTTAGTCCATCATAACTCTCTCTTTTTACTCTTCCTCCTTACTAGCCTCTTACATTATTTATGTCAAGGTTTAAAACCCCCAATCCCTCTATAGTCCCGGAGCTGTACCACAAACGTCAATGTCAAAACGGTTCACAACTCGAGGTGTCCTCATGGATCAATGGGCCCGGGGGTGGGGGGTGCGTGTGTATTTGGTGTTTGATGCCACATCACGACCTTCGTTGCATGCCCCTCCCCTTCCATGCCCCATCTTTCCCGTACATTTCCAGCATGCACTGCCACAGAAATGCCATACGAATAATACAAATAAATGATAGGTTGATATTGTTGACTTTCTACATGTCGCTGTGATAGGCCGGTCTGATCCAAGGAGCACATTGATAGTGGCAATGTGGCTGAAATATGAACTGCTCGTGGTTAGTGACTAACAACCCTCGAAGACCCCCAGACAATCATTTCATTCGTTTTATTAATTTAACTAATTGTTTTTCTAATTAACCCATTGCTAATGTAATTGTTTTATTATTGTTTTATTTTGACAGAGGCTTTTAACCATATCGGCTCTTCAGAGCTGGCGGATGAAATGTTTAATATACGTCACATCAGCTCACTCAAATAGAGGAACCGCCACATCCATTTTCCTAAAGTGTTAGTCATTGATTTTTGAGGTGCAAACTGGCTGTGAAATCTTGTTGGCATTTCCATATAGTCCTTGAGATAACGGTAATCCCTCTTTCCGATTAATATATAATTAATACAACCAACGTGTGATATTTTGTAATCTGTCTGCCTTTGTACGCAAGCTCAATATTCTGAAAAAACTGCATGCGTATGTTCTTGGGTTGTCTTGAGATGACTTTGCCTAATGTTTGATACTGTTTTCTGTAAAAAAAAAAAAAAAAAAATACACAACTGTGGATGCTATACAATTATGCTATAAGTCAGTCTTTCTTCTGGACAACATTTTGTACCTTTGAACACTATCGCATTGCCTGTTTGGCTGCTGTATTGACTATCTGGAAGCGTGACTTGATGTGAATTAAAGTCTCTCCTTTGTTTGTTTCCTTTTTTAACACTCAGGCGGTTGTTTGCATTACTCTGATTGTAAAACTCTTAAATCTATTTGCTCCAATTACATCTTAGTCCTACACCAAATGGCCAGGTTATTCATGCCTTTCCTTATTTCTAACTGTGTATTATTGCACTGCATCCTTTTCAAAAGTAAAATATTGGATTATTAAGAGAGAGATATATTTGATTATATTGATATATTTGATATATTTGATTTCTGGCTGGGGGTTAAGCATTAGAGGGCCATTTCATTCACTCACTTTTCTGCCATAATAGTATTTCTCTAGATTGTCATAATGATTAACGGCGAGGTAAGTGGTGCAAGGTTGCAAAGTTTGACCAAGTTTTTAGCCTGCTTCTTCAATGAATGTTAAGACACATTTAAGAAGGAAAAGCTCTACCGATTTCTGATAAAGAAGTGCGTATCAGTTGTCATGGTGGTCTCCATGTCGTTTTCTGTCTTTTTGTATGAGGGTTTCCGGCCGTAACAACGTCCCAAACAATTATTGAAACTGATCAACGCCCGTGTACGCAGAGCAAATACTCGCTTACTCAGAAATAAGATTCTGGATCATTTGTTGGTACTATTTTAGCAAAGTATTACAACTCTTTTTTTTTTACTACAGTGAATGGTGTGCTGTATGTGTTTTAAAACTGAAATCCTGTTCAATAAAGTAGAGAAACATAATTATGACCAACGTTACGCAGTCACTTCAGAACTTTCAAGTCATTTAAATGGATACCTCTACCCATTTTGTGTCATTTGACAGGGGGTTCTCTGCAATGCCAGATCACTGGTTGGATAATGACTCCAGAATGAACCTTGCACCATTTCCCTCCACAAGATGGCTTAAAGTTGGCCGCCCTGCAGATCCTGACAGGAAAGCCACCTCAGGAAAGGAAGCTAGGTTTAGGGTTGCGGTTATAATTGGTTGCTTTGATAGACAGTTGTTCCTTTTCATAGATTCTCATTGGCCATAGAAAAAAAATATTTCTTAAGTGGAGTGGTATTCCCCTAAAAGGACATTGTGAGACTCTCTCATAATATTTTCAATGCCAAATAACGCCGATGGTCTCCTTCTTGTGCCCTTTGCCAGGTTACTCATGCAGGAAGTCAGAGTTAAAGGAAAATGCCAGCCTAAGATACTGAGGCTATTGGAGAAATTGCTGTCTCTTCCTCTTCTATGATGTATTTCTCCCTGCATGATTGTTGAACATTGGTGCAAAATGGTGAGTGTAGAAAGAAGCCCTTGCTCTTTGATTCTGACGTACTGACACCCCTGCTTTGCTTTATGTTCATGATAAACACACAGGTTATGATTCACAACAGTTCTCCATATGATGTGAACACAGGAGTTGACACAGCATGTTGATCATTTTTTGCAATATGTGTGCTTAAAGCTGCACTAGGAAATATTTTTACGTAAAAATACACCACACTTATCAGCCTAAATCATGAAGTGAGGCTGCAGCAGAGAAGAGCATCCCATCCATACTAACCGATGCTGTAGATTCGCACTGTTTGCCCAAGTGAAATTCTGGTATCGTTGTGCTCACTGGTGGGAAATCTTCTCTGACCACAGGAAGTGACAAGTCAAAATTTAAAAGTGAAATTCCAACGATGGCTGGATCTCTTCACCACCCCCACCAGACACTAAGAAGAAGACATTTACTTTACTGTTGTCTCCATACAGGATTTCTGGGTGATGAAGTCCTCAAAATTCAAACAGTTACCTCTTGCTGCCATTCGGAGGCACCAACATAGGAAATTGCCTAGTGCAGCTTTAAGTCAACTGCATGGTTCATAAATATAGCATGTAATGTTAGGATTTTGTATGTACTTAGTTTTTGATCTATGCATATTTGGGGTTGGACAGTTTTAATAGCAACACCAGTGTTGATATGTTTTAACTGGTCATCAGTTAAAAAATAAACCTATTTTAAAAAAAATAGTGTTTCAATAGTACTTTTCAAAACAATTACATTGTGCTTTACATACAATACAACATAGATTAACATGATATATGAATAAAACAGGCAATTACAATAAGAGTAAAACTAAAAAATCCTGAGAGGAAAAAAAGCTATTTAAAAGATGTTGTCTTAAGCAGAGCAATCCAAAGAGTCACAGACAGCAGAAGATCACCTTTGGAAGTAACCAATAAAATTTTAAATATTTTCTAAAACTAACAGGCAACATAGTGTAGGGGAGCTAACATAGGGATGATATGAATCTGACGTGTGTAGTCAATGTTAATAACCTGGCAGCAGAATTCTGCACAATCTGGAGCCATCTTTTCTTAAATGTCGGTTCCAAGAGTACTTTTTTTTGACACCACATGTAGGTTTAGGCAGTTCAAACTAATATTAATACACTTTCAGAAAAGGAGACCATACCGCAGTCACAATTTCCAACAATGTTTAATTCACAGTTGTAATTTACGCTTATGTAACCTTGCTGCTCAGTTAGCAGAACCGTGGTATTTTGTGTGCTTGAGGGTGCGCAAAGTCCATTAATCCATGCATAGTGTTTACCCAGATCACTGCTGTGTGTACTGGAGCTAGGAGGCACTTCTAAGTTGTGGGCTGACGCCCTGCCAACGCTGGGGTTGTTCTCAGGATTTCATCTGGGTCACGGGGAAGAGATTAAGGCTTACCCCCCTCCCACTGTTCTCCATTTTACATGCCTTTTGTTCAAGGCGGCGCTGCTGGTTAAATGTCACCCAGCACAAGAAAAATCCTCAAATGTGAATGCAGTGTCCCATGCGAGCATGAACCCATCCCCGCTGCACTCGCTGCTTTCAAAGTGCTGAGATCGCTTAATTTTGCTTCATTTAGTGAGTAAAAAAAAACAACCCAGGCAGTAGTTTCATCAAATTTGTGCTGATGTGAAATCAAAGCCTGAAACACATGGTTCATATAATCCTTGAGCAATGTCCAAAACTGCCGGCTCACCTGATTATATTATTTTCTGGAAAATGTGGTGTCAACCAGTGTGTGTGTAATTCTGCTGGATGTATTATACACTGGGTGGACTCACTGGTCTCCATGCAATCATTACGGTCAAATGTTGCAACATATAATTCCTCCTGTTCATCAGCAACAGCTGTTCAAAAAACCTGCCTTTGCTCAGGCTTGTAATGTTTAACCATCTGCAGAAAGAAAGCCTACTTGCCCCTTATCCCCCTTCTCACATGTTGTATATTCTGATCTAAATCTGCTTAAGTGCGATCAACAAGGATATAGTTTCACATATAACATGAAATATTTGGTAGATTGGCATGATTGAACTCCAGAAAGGTTGCACACAATGCCAGTTGCCTGCAAAGTTAGATTTTGTTTAACGAGTAACGTTGTGCAATCAATCTCCATTCAGCAGCCTGGATACAGAGTTAACTAATTCATGTTAGGTAGCGTTCAAGCCACTCTGAGTTGAGCATCTTGGCTGATCTCCACAGAGAAAGATGGAGTCAGACACATCAAGAGAGATTAAAAGATATCAATGAAATGGAAGAGACGTGAGTAAAAATTAGAAAGGAAGGAAGGAACGCCACCAGCATAAAGACCGCAACATCAGACAGAGGAACAGGGTAGTGTCTAGAGTTTTGACCAGCTTTATCTTTTTGACCATTTAAACTCTAGGTTTAAATGGCCAAAAAGATGAAGCTTTTTAAGGGTTTGCTTTAATGTTAAAACTAGAGTTCAACCACTTTGGGTTTTTGAAGATCTGCTTTTTTTGTGCCAATATTCATTATCTCTAAATTTGCCCGAAATGACAAGTGTTCCTCGCAGAATTTTATTCTTGTCAGGGTGGAAAAGCCTCTGAATTTCATTTAGACCACGGGACACTAAAACTCTCCACACTCTGGGAGACATTAGGCTTTTAAATAAACAATGTGTTCAGGGAGGAACGTCCATCGTATCGGCCGGTGACGACATGACCAATATCAGCGTCATATATCGGCCTAACCCTAGTTAAAACTATGAGTTTTGCAAAACAACATACATATTTGTGCCATGAGCTTCTTTAACATTTTGCTGTGTTAAGTGTATTTTAAGTGCATGTTAACATTACAAATAATCAGGTTAGGGTAGGTTTTTATGTATTCTCTGATGGCCTGCCATTGCAAGAGCATCACCCATCACGCCAAAACAACAAATAGCCAATGGCATGCAAGATGGACAGATCCAGAGCAGCAGATTTAACAAAGATGAAACTTTTGATCCCCGTGGGGAAATGAGGTTGTTGTAGCAGGAAAAGTATAATGATTCAGCAGGAAAAATGAAGTAAAATAGAAGCACACCTATAGAATATAAAAAAATATGAAATAAAAATTGTAGAAAAAAATAAAATAAAACAATAAAAGCAATAGACTATGAACAATTGTGGGGTTTACAAACGTAATGCTGCTGACAGTTTCAACACATTAAGTAGACTAAAAGTGGGAAATATGAGAAAGAAATTGATTACTAGCATTTGTTTTTCTTTCAAGGAGAACATTTATATATATTTATATATATATTATAATGAATAAATATGAGCAATACAAAAACAGCGAAAAATAACACAGTTGCTGCTATCAAGGCTGGAGAGGATTACTGGAAGAGAAATGCAGATTGTTTAATGCAGTGTAAATGTGTAGGTAAATAGGCTTATCACTGCCGTCACTAAGGCACAGCGGGTATATTTCTCATTGATACAATATTGCATCATCACATTGAGGCTGTGAATTTCTATTAACAAAGTCTACCTCAAGTTCCCCAGGGTTGCGATATGGGATGGGATATGGGTTCAGTGTATCGTGCGACTCACTCACAGGAATCCTAATAAATTTCAGTGCACTGTGGACTGTAGTGCAATATGAAACAGTGAATTTCATTCATTATTGATAGCTATAGCCAACTAATAAAAGCTACCCGCTATTTGATAGAAGCCCTCTTTTACTGTCAGAGTGGGAAAATCCCCTGGAAATTCTACAATCATGTATTATACCTCTAATATAATAAATCCTTATGAAAAGCAAAGGCGTTCTGTCAGTCTCTAAACACTATTACAATGTGAAGAGCCCTTCTTACTATCAGTTAATTCAATAGTATACATCTGTACATTTTTGATTTGAATGCAATGGTTTTGTTCATATTTGGTTTTGTTAATGGAATTTTTGCAATAAAGATTGTTCACAAAGTTCACAGGATCCTCTAGGAGTGATGATGCCAATTTTTCCAAAGAGTTGATTGGTGAGGAGGCTTTTTATCCATTTTGATCCAATGTCCCGAACATGACCTGTCCGGAGCAGGTTGGCCGTGCAGCCTCAGGGCTGCTAACCCACAAATCTCACTTCAAACTCCACATAACATTGGACAACTTTTTGGACAGGAAATCAGTGAGTTGCCTGGCTACAACCCTTGTGAGTATTTTGGAAAGAAATGTCAGGTTTGAGATCGGTTTATAATTCTCAAGGACTTCAGGATCAAGGTGTGTTTTAGTAGTGGCTTAATTACAGATGTTTTAAAAGTAGAGGACACAGTACCAGTAGAGAGAGACAAATTGATAATCTAGATAATCAGAACTAACTTGGAGAGAGTGTCTACGGACACTCGAACTGCAAGTATGTATGCAAGTTGCCTGAGAAACACCAAGTGAGCTAATTAGAGTGAACTTCCGAGTGAAAACATGAAGTTGCTGGCAGAATATGGAGAGTCATCGGTGGGGGAAAGATGCATACGTTTTGCACCCATGTCAAATAAAAACTTTGGATTGTTTTTATTTGCACTGATAAATATGCAGAAATATGCAGTTTTGGCTGTTGAGAGTGCACATTTGTAATTCAATAGGCTCCAACCAAGCCCGACAACTTTGAGTGTAGTTGAGCGACATTTACAATCTAGTTTTTCTACAGGCTTGTTTAAGTTTGTATGTATCGTCAGTAAAACCTGATGCTGATTTGTTAACACTGTATTTTCTTGTGACTAGCAGAGCAACCAAATCGAGTGTGTTAAGTATGGTGGAATTTAGTTTATTAGTAAAATTATCAAGGGTGCCAATATGATCAGAGAATGGAGCTAGAATATTGGGTGAGTATTGCAGCAGTGGCAGCTTTGATGCGGTGGCTGCTGTCACGATTACATCAAGGGAAGATCAATTCAATTTGGATTTGAATAAAGTAATGGTCACACAAGGCAGGTATGTACCTACATATGTACCTAGTAGATCAAAGACAGGAATCCCATGGGCCAGGACCAGATTAAGGGTGTTACCAATGTGATGGGTGGGCTCATGGCCAAAAGTATCGATAGGCACTGAGAAAGCGACATGAGAGCTAATGTAGTTTAATGGAGAGGCTTCGTTAAGAGATAGGAAAGTGTCAGGCTTTAACCAGGTTTACATAGACCCATCCTGTCTAGACTATGCTCCATAATCAGGTGAACTTATATTGATGAAGCCGACCTTCAAACATTCAATACTTTCAGAGTTGTTTTCTATATTTACAGCAGTATGTGTAGGTCTAATTACAATGAAGTATGATTAGTTGTAGCGAGCTAAATCAGCTAAATGATTGAAATTACCAGTAGATGTGTGAGAAAAATGGATAAACAAATAGTGAGGGTGTCTCAGTCTCAGTTTCAGTTAGATTACATATATCATACTATGCTGTCTAACCCAGCAGACTCTGCACCCTCTGTATATTCTTGCAATACCGGTGATGCTGTTATTTTGACATATTGCAGCGGCTAATGGTTCGATCAATAAAGCAAATGGTAACGGTGAGAGTGGACATCCTTGTCTGGTCCTTCTGCAGAGTATGAAGTTTTGTGAGGTTAATCTGTTCGTAGCGACTGCTGCCACAGGTGTGTTGCAGAGAATTTCAATCCATTCAATGAACGATTCTCCAAAATCCAATTTTTCCACAGTCTTGCTAAGTATCTGCCAGATATATCATTCTGTTCAAAGTTGTTGCAACTTAGTCAATAAAATGACAAACTTTACAATGTCACCTATAGCACAAATACACCCATTTGGCACAACCCATATTTTCTCATGAACAAATCGCCAATGGCAGGCACCAAATGGAAAGAAAAAGGCATAAGACATCTGCACCACATCTCCGAAAATAAAGGTTACTTACTTTCCAACAGCTGATTCACAAATATGGTACTGGGAAAGAGAAATACTTACAATACACCCAATTAAAGCATGCAAGCGAATAATGGCCTTCACGCACCACCACTATTAGACAACATCAACAAAATTGCAAACTCAAATAAAACCTCTTCCACTGACTCCACTATACCTCTTCCAATAAATAAATGGGAAAAAGATTTCGACATCAGCATCATTTATGGAATGACTTCTGCACTCAAATCTGCAAAAACCTTCAACATGTCCAAGAATACTAACAGAGGTCAAAACAAGGTCAATACACAGAACACATATCACACAACACAAAATGCACATAATGGGACTCAATGGAAAGAAATAACCATTAAACTATCACTGTTGCTTGTTGCTTGACACGTCGCCAAAACAAATCACATCACCTCTACTAGTAGTCTTAACTATCACCAAGAAAACAATTTGACTAAATTGGAAAAACAACTTGCCATCTCACAGTGGTTATCTCACAGTGGTTAAATCTTTTAATAGAACAGTTATCACCGGAGCAAAACTCAAGCTCTACAAAAGGAAAAAAAACAATCTGAACAATTCAACGAAATATACTTGACACAAACACAAATAAGCACATGCATGCACTCACACACACATACAAACACAAATAGGTTCATGTACACATCCATCGTGCCATCATCATTATTATTATTGTTATTGCATAATGCTTATTGGTTTTTTGATCTTTGTGTCTGCCTCTCTTTCTGCCCAACTCTTATTTATTCATTCATTCATTCCTTTGTACTCATGAACAAAACCTGAATGACTGTCCTCTGGTTTCCACTAATACTGCTGCCACAAATATCATCAATGGTACAAAGCACAAACTTTACCTACCCATCTATAGGTATTGGTGACTCTCAATCAAGAGCAATTTCCCCTGTTTCCCCTGGCTTTGCAGTTTGTCACCCTTGAGAGTGGGATCACCAGCATGGTTGGGTTTGTGGAAAATGCATTCAGCATAGACAGTACGAATGTCAACTATCGTATCCAAAACCAGTCATCCTCCAAGGCAAGTGTCACACACACTTTTTTGCATTACACACACAATACAGAACATTGTCTCAAAATTATAAGATCTGGCCTCTTTTCAACCTAAGAGGAGACTCATTGAAGGAACTCAGTTTTGTGATTTTTAAGATCCTGTACCACATGTTGACCAGATGGTCTCAACCATGCAATCACTCATCTCTTGCACAACTGTTTAGCCACAAAGTCGTATTTAATCAGCTTAGGAGACAATTGTGTGAGCTATCTGTGTGCTTTGTTGTGGTTGGATAGGGATGCATTACATATCCTGCGTGCATGACAAAGGGGGAGGTGTCGTGGAGGTCCTCTGACAATCCAGAGAAGAGATGAGGACTACGAGGCAGAAGCTTAAGCACCTCTCTCCAACGAATGCAAATATCACCAAACAGAAATTCAGAGCCTGTCTCAATGTTGAAATTAGTTAACTTCTGTGAAGGCAATTGGGTCTTCAACTGGCAACCCCTTTCTCGCCAGATTTGGGTAGAAAGAAGACCGAGTTGTACGAGAGATGTGTTACAGCCAATGTTATTCTGTAGGAACTACATGATGGGCTGGGGGGCCCAGGGGCTCAGCTGGAAGGTGGATGGACATGCTTAAAGATGTTGAGCCCTCCAAAATCCTGGCTGTTTCATTTTCACCATCAACATCACCCACGGGCGATGTAGAAATGATATTCTCCACACCGGCAAACAAGTAGGGACCTGAAGTCTCTGGAGCTGATGGAAAGTGCCGAAAGAAAAAATAAAGTGGGAATGATGTTGAGTAAGACGAGAGAGATGTAGAGGATGAAGAGGGGAGACATGAGGGGGAGAGGTGTAATTATCGAGACAAGGAAGGAGATTGAGAGACATCAATAAGAAGTGTATGAGACATGGCGAAGGACAGAAAATCAAAAAGGAAGGGAGAAACATCACCGGCACGAACATGAGAGAGAATAAAAAATATATCAAAATAAATGAACAGACAAAAGACGTAATCGGTTCTTTTATTCTGCTATGTTGAACAAAGCATACTCAATTTTGAAGAAATTACTTAATTTATGAATTAACAGAAAGACTGAGGGAGAGAGACTCATAGTGTATCTACATAGTCAATGCTGGCAATAGTGGCCTGTCTGACGAAGCAAGATTAGACTTTGGCTTTGGGCTTAACCCTGGCTTTTAGGTCCCACAAAGGTGGCTCACTCTATAGCAGGGTACATCACCATGGTAACTTACGCTGCATCACCAATCATTGCCGTGCATTACGGCTCCTCACCAATCAACTCTATGGAAAAAGTGCATCACTATTCCTAGAGGATCCCGTGGACTTTTTAAAAATAAACTTTCCTGCAAAAATTCCATTCAGAAAAAAAATGTTGCAATCAAGTGAACGAGACAAGTAATAAAAAGAACTGTAGAAGGTGATTCCATTGAATGAACAGTCTGTAAGAAGGGTGCATCACAGGGTGAGGGTGTTTTAGCCAGCAGAACCCCTTTGATTTCTCTGAGGATTTATTTATACAATGGATCTGTCCACATTGCATGCGGGCAGGCTATTTGTTACAAACCCCCTGTCCTTTTATGTGAACCCACTCACAGCCGAATTGAAAAATCCTGGGTGGAGTTCACTAGACTTCACACTTAACAACCAAACACCTATATTGTCAGCCTTGTTTTTGGCAAATATCTCTGGTCAGAAACACTGAATTTCATATTTTAAAAATGTCTTTTCATTTCCTGTTGCACACTCCACCCCCATAGTGGTTAACTAAGGGCGTACTCACACTAGGCCTGGTTGGCTTGAACCGTGCCGGAGCACGATTGTCCCCCCTCCCCACTCCCCCGCTGGCCTGCGCTCACATTGCACTTAACGTTCCGGGCCCGAGCACGCTTACGTCATCATGATGCAACTTCTTGTGTTGAAGAAAAGCGCTTTTGCACAGCACAGTGGAGTTCATAATTTTACTTTGTGGCTTATTTGGAGTGGCTTTGGGTGCGGTGACACACGGCCCTCTCACATGCCATATAGATTTATCGATTATGCAACACAGCGATTTTCAGTTAAACGTGCTGCACGTATAAGAAAAT
>CABFOQ010022197.1:0-11489 GCA_900660455.1 Gephyroberyx darwinii | reverse complement strand
ACCAATGCTGCCGCCAGTGGAGACAATGATGGTAGGACCACAACACACACCAGTATCCTCTACACCAGGGCTTCTCTAACAAGTTCATGTCACTGTGACAAAATTAGACCACAGACCTCCATTTGATCAGATTTATGGGAAGATTTTAGTTATGATTATGATTAAGTATGGAACTGTCTACACTGTATGTGGGGAGACAACAGGGCTGAGTGAAACCTAGACCTACAATAGACATTCTCTTTAAAGTCACAGTGAAATGAAAAATGACGTTCACCTTGTTAGCTAAATTTCCATGTCATAATGTACCCCTATTTTACAATAAATGTAAAAAAAAAAATACATACAAAAATAATCAAAATCTGATTACTTTCACTTCTTCACTTTCACTTCACAACTGTATTTTTAGTGATTACCTCATGATGTACCAGTACATAAACATTTTAACCTTAATCTATCTGTAACTGATATCCCATTGCTTTACACTTTTGAATGATCCCTCCCCATGTTAGGCCTCACCCCCAACATACTGTTTCAACTGTAAATACGTCAAATTACGGAGGTAATATCTACGCAAAATATAATTTCCAAAAGCTCAAAAAAAGCATAAAATGTCACATTTGTGCAACATGTTTTGCAGCCAAATTATTGCACTGTTGGTCCAAAATCTAATATTTATTTAAATAGATGAGGTAAATATGCTATTTTTGTTTTTAAAATTTTACAACCACTGTGTTCTGAAGGTTCTGCCTGGATGTTCATATGAGAGGAACTAAGCTGAATGGAGTCTCTTCAACTTGAACAATGTGATAAGCCAGAGATTCTCATAGATATATATTTAATATCTATTTATTTATCCATTTCTGGCTATGGATGTTAGTTACCATGGTTACAGGTGCACATGGCACAGATGTGGCCAAGGAGGTTATATAGAAGAAGTGGAGAAGGAATAAGAAAATGCCTGCCCATTAATTTCAATTCAAACGTTGTAGCACAGCTCGTATGCCAATTTTTTTTCTCTTCCTGGTTTACTTGCTCTTCCACTGTCTGCTTACATAGTAGCGCGTCCACGAGTGATGGGGGAGGGGCCAGTTTGATGGGGGATGGGGGATGTGCATTGACCAGAGCAGCAAATCAGAGCTGAGAGCTGCTCTGCTTGAAGAGTTTTGAATTGCATGTATTTAAACAAATATAGGAATCTCCTGTCCCTCAATACTTAATGTTAATTTCCTATATATATATATATATGTTAGAAGGAAACTTATTTAAAAAAACATTTATTTGAAAAATGAAAAGAAATGAAATACAAACATTCTGAATGGCATTTAATGTTAGACTAGTTGGGTTTTGTGGCAAGTCGCTCTGTAGCGGCACTTTAATTCTGGGAATAACAAGCGAAGTCTTGGTGTGGGTCAGACAAACAGAATGTCTTCCCAGATTCTTTCCATTCCGGGGTTGACATCTAGGCGGTGACAGGGAGGGTTCCGTGGACCTGGGGAGACACACAAAGGGCAGGGGGTGAGAAACTGAGGGATATCTAGGGAGTTGAGCAGCATGAGAGTCCGCTCGTCCGAGATCCAAGTCACTGTTGTGACGATTCTGTGCAGGTCGAGTTTCCAAGGAGAATGCTCAAGGTGGGGGGGCAATCTGTGCAGTCAAACACAGAACAGTCCACAATAGTCTACTTCCCATTCCTTTAAAGCTCCTTACCACACCAGAGATTCGGTCTGCTCGGAATCATTTTCTGCTCTTCTCTGTCACTCTGTGGTTTTTAACAGCCCGCTGGCAGGCAGCAGCCTGATGCCAGATGCGGGACAGTTGCGTTCCCTCCAGGACGTGAAGAGTTGGCATTGGTAATGCTCCTGGCCGACCACTATTTCCAGCTGGTGCCAGTTAGCAATTGGGTGCTGGTGGTTACCTTTGACATTCACCACAGTTTGCTATATAGATCTATGGAACACATAGCCTATCTGACTGTCTGACTAATGTTAAGTTAAGTTAGTTTAAGAGCTACTGCCGTGAACAAGCACAGAAAACGCCTATACCTAATCCGAAACCTCCGTTTTTTGTGCTCTGTTCTTTGTCTGCGCTTATAAAATGCCGGTGGACTACTCGTGGTATTTGGATAAAAGTGAACAGGTCACACTACGCCAGCCGATAGAGTTGACTGACTTTATAAAGGCTTCAACCAGGCAGGGGAAGTGAGGAAGCAAAGAGCGTGCTTTGCTTTTGCCCCAAGGTGACATCACACAAAATTCTATGTAATGTAATTAAAATGACATCAGAATGAGTTTGTAAATCACATTTTCTTTGACACTGTAGCATCGGTAGATGAGAGCTCGTCCAGTGCTTCCTGTTCCACAGAGCTCCAGGCTCCCAGCAGCCAGCCCCAGACCCGCCTCAGCAGGGCAGCAGGACAGCAGGGACGCACCGACGCACAGATCCAACACACACAACATGCTCAGCATGCCCAGACCAGACTGAGCCGCTCCAGACAGGTAGCCACCCTATATTCAGTGTTCACCATGTGCTCTAAGACATGGGTAAATTGGCGTAGGTAGGGACAAATTAGCGCTATCTATGGTCTAGGGTTACAATGTGTATGTTAGTACCTGAACTGAGAAACCGTGCTTTACTCAAGCTTTTTCAGTCTTTTATTTTGTAATGTTCCTATAGTCAGCTTCCACAAAATACACACTTAAAAAAGTGTGTATGTGTACCTCATAAAAAACATCTGTACTGTTTTTCGTATTACATTTGTGAGCATGTAAATTTATGTAGTGGCAAAATACATTGTTGTAGTGAAAAGGCTAATGGGAGTTCTTACTTGTATATGTTTTTGGAAATACAGAGCTGTTAATTTCAGCTGTTTTGGTGCCCCTCTACTAAGTCACTAAGTTGGTCTAGTTTAGTGGAGTAAAACTAGTCATTTCTCCCAAATTTGATTCATAACTACCCTAATTTTAAGTGGAGTCAGTTTGGAAGAACAGGTTGCCTGTACTGCTTCCACATACTTTTGTTTGTACTCCACATACTGACCAGACCACTGTCTTTACTGCTTCAGTCAGGGAGGCAGAGAAAGAAGGCGGTGATGATGCCTCGCGTCGTCCTCACTCCACTCAAAGTGAATGGAGAGCACGTCCCTTCAGGTAAGGACCACATCTGTTCTCACAAGTTTTTTCTCTCCAAGACTACTTGGGAATATTGTTCTCCGCAAGGACACAAGTATCAACATGGTATTCTGGGGTTTGATAATCAGCTAAATTCGGAACCTCTTTGACTACTTCCTATTTCAATTATGTACAGTAGAACCCATGGACTACCAGTGTTCCCACGGGTTAGATGAAAAAATACATAAACAAAATAATCACAATTTTATTTTTTTCAGATTCTGAATCAATTCTGTAATTCCTAAAATCAACCCTGTTGTTTTACATAAGGTGTTATTTAGAGGTGCACAGATAATGTAGTATCGGAATTGGTGCTGATCCAGCTCCCAAATACTCGGATTGGCAAATTAAGTTGTCTTTAATGAGCTGCACTTCTTCTCATTTTCTATTCATTAGTGTGCTTCCTTTAGCAGGAACACTTATATTCTTTTATTATTATTATTATTATTATTATTATTATTATTATCATATTCTTGTACTTTATTATTAATGTGCTTGCTAGCACACTATCTCTCCCTCTGACCCTCTGCTACTACTGCTCGTGCTACTACTACTTCTACAACTGTTATGACTGGTACTACTACTGATGCTACTACTACTATTACTATTGGTAATCATAAAATGCTGCTTACATGGCAATTTCTTATTCAGAGTATTGTCTTAATGTGGTTAATATCAGATTATTACAGTCAATGTAAATGTAGTCATAGACTCTGCCAGCGGCTGGGGTAATGTCACTTTGCAGACAGTAACATCCCAAGTTCAATATTGTAGGAAACAAAAGTTAACAATTCCCTTCCATCTATTCGATATCATGTTTTTATCATACAGCTTTTTTTGAGGTTAGACTGCGCCCTTGTCCATCTAACAGGTGATGACTGTCTGACATAAGCTGATGATTACAAAAGGCATGTGGCTACGGTGTGTTTTCAAGCAACAGCTGAGTGAGCACCACAGCCTTGCAAAGATTGTCTCTGGTGTGACAGCGAACATAACATGATACATTAGAGATCCAATACAATCAATTTCTATACCTTGACCAACTATTCATTTTGTGGTAACCGTACTGATGCTGTAGCATTCTGCCACAGATGAACCTATGTATGGGAAACACTGCCCTAGCAACCACCAAATACAACCACCTAGAATCATCCTAGTAACCACCTCTTACATCCTAGCAACCACCTTGAAGCAACCTAGCAGTCACCTAGTACACACTAACTCAATTGAAACTTGAAACACCATAACAACCACCTAGTGTACCACAGCAACCACCCAGTATACCATTGCAACCACCTAGTAATATCATAGCAACCACATTGAAACACCCTCGCAGCCACCCAATACATCCTCACAAACACCTAGTTACACCCTAACAACCACCTAGTTACACCCTTGCAACCACATAGTAACACCCTAGCAACCACTCATAGTTACCTAGTAACTACTCTCAATTACTTACACACACACACACACACACACACACACACACACACACACACACACACAACCCAATAGCTGGGGAATATGGTTTGGTTAAACACCCAGTTGAACTAAATCTAAAGATGGCAAACATTTTTGGACTAGTCCAAGTCCAAGACCATTCAGGTCTTCAGATCCACTTTTCAACCATTCAATTTAGAGACTTCACACCTGTTCAGAATGTTCGCAATGGGATTTTGCTGAAATTTACAAAACAATTAACAGTTCTCAACATTCTATCCAGGTTAACGTTTCAACTTAGAGACATCAATGTTGTTTCACAATCTTCCAAATGTCATTGTAACACATTTTGTAATTTAGATCACTTTCATGACAGAGTTCTAGGAATTCTAGGATCAACTTTCAACTGTTCCACTACTACTAGAGACATCAGAATTTGGCCTATGTCAAGCTACTCTTAAAGAAACCAAATCTCAATCCTTCTCTTCATAACATTTACCGGCGTATTTCCAAATTACCTTGTATCTCCAAAGTCCTTGAAAAAGTAGTGTCAATGCAACTTCTGTAGGTAGTGGAGAAAAACTACTTTTTTGAAAAGGTTTCAGTCTGGCACTGAACACACACTGCACTGAAACTGCTCTTCTCAGAGTCACAAATGACATATATTTATGCGTGCCGACTTTGGTGAATGCTCTAGTGCTACTTGATCTCAGTGCATCATTTGACACCAGTGATCATGATATTCTATGATATTGAGAAAAGCCAATGTAACATCTCTTTTTTTTTTTTAACTCCTAAGGACCATTCGGCAGTTGGCAAAATGTGTTTGACAGATAATCCAGCTAATGATATCATTCCTTTTCATCTAGTGGGGGAAACTGAGCTGATTGGTCAAGACAGAAAAAGGTTGACCCAAGTTGACTCGCTGCAACATTACTGCCAAAAAGAAAAAGTTTTGCACTCGTAGTTTAAGCGAGTTGTAAAATGATGTGCAGTTGTAAAAACCAATTGTGCACATGTAAATAGAGTTTTATGGCACAACTCCATCTTTTCACCAGTACAAAATATTTTTACAAGTTCACAACTTTTGTTTTACAAGTTCACAACTTTTGTTTTACAAGTTCACAACTTTTGTTTTACAAATGCACAAAATATTTTTACAAGTACAAAATTGTTTTTCAAGTACAAACTTAATGTCCACTAGTTTGTGTAGTGTAGTGTAACCCAGTCACCTCCACCCCTTGCCATTTCTACAATATTATTTATCCACCTAGAACATTAAACCCAGTTTGCTCTACGCTTTCATGCTCTTTTTAATCTGCATTGGTAAACCCAGCAATCCATCAGCCAATCTCCAGTGTCTCATTGGACTCCACTTTCACTATGCAATGCTGTTGCTTTTGGGCCAAAGTGAACTGTGGCCATAGCTTCAGTATCAGCCTGAGTGGCTTAGCTGTTTGTTTTTTTTGTTCTGTCAGGGCCCATGAAGAGGAGCCGAGGAGGGGTGGATGTTGACTTTGAAACACCAGGCTCCATCCTGGTCAACACCAACATCAGGGCCCTTATCAATGTGAGAACCTTTTCAGCCTTCCCTGCACACTCTCAGCAGCAGCTGCTGCAGCTGCTCCCTGAGGTTGACCGACAGGTATGTTGGTTTATGTCCTTTATGTGTGTGCTCATGTCACAGACTCTAATTTAACTCTCACATACAGAATTTCTGATTTGGCTTGTAAGTAGCAGTAGTGTTTTTGACTGTTATGATCTTCTTCCATCGTTGAGGTATTTGGTACCCTCATTTGATTCCTCACTGCTATAGGTTTGCAGTGTATCAGAACATGTATCTAAGAGCTTCATCTGTAGTTGTACTAGCTGTTTTTGCTTTTTTTTTTTTTTATTAGATTCAAAATGGTTTTTTTTAATGTGTTTGACCATTTGATAACAGGACATGGTGGCATATGATGGCCAAACATGAGCTTGTCATGGATTTTGAAGCTCTAAAAGGTTTAGAAAGCTTTATGATGTATGCATTATGATGCATGATGCAAGTTGCTTATTTTCCATTTAGCAATACCATATTTTGAAATTTGCCCATTTGCTATATTTTCATTTCTATTCTTTTTGTATTTTGTTACTATTGCTTCTCCAACATCTTAATTTCCCCACAGGGATCATTTAAGTTTCATCTTCTGTATATGCAAAATTTGGTTGATCAAATAAATTCCTCAAATTCCCTTACTTTTCAATGTTCATCTGAGGGAACAAACATTCAACGCACAGTAGAGAATACATTTTCCGCTCGATGTATGATTATGTGACTTGTTGAATATATCAACTCTGCTAGCAGCTGGGGTAATGTCGCTTTACAGATGGTAACATCCCAAGTTAGGAAAAAAAGGTTAACAATTACCTTCCGTTGTCGTAAGGGTTTTGTCTTTTTTTGGGGGGTCAGACTGTGCCTGTTTTTTTCTAGAAGGTAATGTCTTTCATACAAGGATGAAGAAAAAAGGACATCTGTTGTTTACTGAGAAATGGCCTTGTCTTGTCATAGCCACCTGACGTCCTTAACTTCCTTTTAAAAAAATCTATCAGTTGATCAATTAAGGATCCATTCATATTTTTATGTAGGTGTTTCATTTACAAATGTGAAATATCTTCTCTTACTATAACTTCTAGGTTTGCCACACCCAGAACATTGGCAGATGCTTGCAGGGCACTAGTGCACTATTCCTGAAGTAAAGGTGCAAATCTTACAGGTGCTTATGAAATGTTTTCATGTATGGCACTCCATCTACACCAGGGGTGTCCAACCATGTGCCACAGAGGGCCGAGTGTATGCAGGTTTTCATTCCAACCAAAGACTACACCAGGTGATTTCACTGATCAGTCCCTCCTCTCTGGTTGAGGGTGTGATGACCGGTCAAATCACCTGGTGTATTGTTCAGTTGGAATGAAAACCTGCATACCCTCAGCCCTCCATGGCACATGATTGGACACCCCTGATCTACAGCAGCTTTACAAGCAAGGGCCAGGCAATGAGCTGCACAATGTACTGCCACCAATCCTGGCCAGGTTCCAGACAGCAACCATTCAGCTTTCCTAAGAAAGAAAAACCTTGACATGAAGACAATCTTTTCATTAGCCTCAAGCCATGTTCAATTCTCTATACTTTCCCTATGCTAAAAAAGTATCTAGCAGGACAAAAATTTGACGAACAGACTTGCTGGAAAGGTGGCATCCTATGACGGTGCCATGTTGAAAGTCATTAAGTTCTTCAGTACGGCCCATTATACTTACAATGTTGGTCTATGGAGATTGCAGTGCTGTGTGCTTGATTTTATACACCTGTGAGCAATGGGTGTGGCTGAAATAGCTGAATCCATTCATTAGAAGGGGTGTCCATATACTTTTGGCCATGTAGCAATAGTTCAGCCTAGATATTTTTTGATGAATTAAAAGTTTCCATCTATTAATGAGGTTTTCTATATTTTGTTGTGAAGGTCAGGAGCATCGTGAGAGTGTGCCTTAAACTACAACTGATCATACCTAGTGTCACATATGATGGCCTTTGTCATGTGATAATAGCTTGCCTTAACTGTCTGATAAACATTTGCCTATTGGTCCATTTAAATGTATCTTATAATTCAGCTCTTTTATTGATTACCTATGAAACCCAAAAACAAATGCGATCAATAACACAGCCGTCAGCCTTTCTATTTTTTGTATTTACCAATAACTATATTTGTCTGTTGCGCTTGGAGTGGCTACGGCCCAGTTGGCCGTATCTGGCTGTGCTGCCCTCAAAAATAATGCTTCCCTATTGTTGTGCACATGTCGCAAATAACCACTGTATTCACTCTAGAACTCAGTTGACAGTTTGGTTCCAATGAAATGATTGAATGCAATGAAATATTGGTTTTGGTTTCCCAGCCAAGGCGGCCGGTGATTCTTGCTAACACGGCCCGCTTTTCCCATGAAGCGCTGTGGGAAACCCTGAAGTAAAGCATGTCTATGAAGCTAAGTTTTCACAAAGTACTTGAATGAAAGATTATGGTGATTCTGCTAGCCTAAGCTCCTCAGGCAGGTTTTTCCAGAGCTAGAAGCCCAGGCACCTACATCTTAATCCTAGACATAGGATCAAAGATCTGAGGCTGCACGATTAATCGCTTTCATATCGAAATTGTGATTTGAAGAGCTGCGCTTTTAATTGATGCTATCCCTGATTGTACATGACAACGCAACAATCATCAACTAACCACATTAGCAGCGAGCGTGCTTCAACTGATCAAGCAATGGAGGTTGATTTTACATGCAACTCAGCATAATCTCTTCCTTTTTCCGACATAGCTGCTATTCCCTGACAGCACAGGAATATCCCGTTTACTGAGAATAATCAGGTTATGCAGCATTGAAGCATTTACATGCATTGCACTAGTGCGATAACAATAACACGTTTCTCTCTGAAAGCAGCTGGTTCAAACTTAAGTTTTCTCAACTTGAAACGAAAATGTTGGGTCAGTTAGTCAGAGCCCTATGTTATATTTATCTTTGGCTTTATTGCATCACTTAAGGTCGCAGACAAGTGCTCTACTTACACTGTCAGCGAGCAGAAGACAGCAGTGTGCTCTTTTGCAGCAAGCTAGCATTCATATAAATAAAAACAAACCGCATGAGGCCTAAATTTGAACTTCCACAGTGAATGACTGTTTCAAGAAGATGTGTTTTCTGCGATTCTTTGGTCACAGGAATATTGTAAGGGCACTCTGATCTCTGCACTCCTTAATGTTGGTCGCTTTTAATTTGGTAATATAAGAATTTAAGCTTATTCTTATTTTTTACTCTTTGGATGTCGCTCTGGGTAAGGGCCTCTGTTAAAAGCCTAAAATGTAAATGTAAAATGCAGTATTCATTTTAATTTCAAGAAAGTTTTGAGTAGATGTGAATGATCAATATCTGACACATTTGTTAGTTTAGAACAGGAGAATTTTATTCCTGTGCTCTGTCCCAAATGTGTTAGACAGTAACAAATGATTTAAAAATATCTGCTTATATGAGCTATAGCAGTAAACAGGAATTACTGATGTCTACATGAAATCACATTTTTCTCACAGGAATAGGATTCTAATGTCTATAAAATCAAGTTTTTGTAAGTTAGTTTTGTAGTTTTTCCAAATACACACAAAAGCAAATTTTGAGCCATTAATAGCATTATCCCCCTCCCCCAACACACACACACTGTAAAAAAAACATACTCAACTGTGACCCCCAAAATTAAATGTGTACACAACTATGACTATAACTACAACAATTTGTGAGCAGAACACCAACTAATTTCAGCTTTGTGAAATGATACAGCTATTTGCTGCTATTTGGCTATTCTTTTCTGTATGTGTTGTCCTGATGACTTCTTGTCTCTTTGCAGATTGGACCGGATGGTATGGCCCGACTCAGTAGCTCAGCCCTCAACAACGAGTTTTTCACCCACGCCTCTCAGAGCTGGAAAGAGAGGCTGGCTGAGGGTGAGTGATACCTTGATCACGGCCAATTTACAGCGTTTTAATTTTCACCCTGGAACAGTTGCCAGGCTTAGAAGCAACATCAGATAAGACGAGATGAGATTAAACTTTAATGGTCCCCTTGCAGAAATTGGGTCATTGCAGCAACAAATAGTAATAGGATACAACAAAGAAATATAAACTATAGCATTATGAGGGTGTGCAAAACAAAAGCAGAACATACGGTAACAGAAAAAAATGAATAAAAATGTGTACAATATAAGATGCACCAATAGACATATATGTAGTGTAAAAATAATAAATGAAAATCTATTAAAAAAAAATAGCATGCAATATATACGAAATGAGAAAAATATAATGATATATATAATGATATAATGATAAATATGCATGTGGTCTGTAAGCCTTTGCCATGTGTTTGACCTGTTCAGGTGAATTTACCCATGAGATGCAAGTACGTTTTCGTCAGGAAATGGAGAAAGAGAAGAAGGTAGAGGCATGGAAGGAGAAGTTTTTTGAAGAGTACCATGGTCAAAAGTAAGAACGCACACGTTTCATTGAAATTTGAATTTACGTTATTCACACAACAGCCATATTAGATTTACGTCATACTCCGCGTGGTAAGTTTGGAGATGATGATGGGAGGGGGGTGTAATACATTAACTTGACACTTTTTGGTTGTCAGAGATATGTAAAATTGTCCAACACTCAGATGAACATCAGTACAATGACTGACATTGCTCCATCACTAGTCATTTACTTACTCACTCACTCATTTTGATTGGATTCGGCACACTGTACTGACAACTGGCAAGGATGTTTCATTAATCAATCAGCCATTGCCGGCTATTTTATGTTGAAATTAAATCACAGGTAAATCATGTTGTTAGTTGTTACACACTATTCCAGTTTAGTGTAATGTAGTTTACATTTATAAATCCAGTCAGAGGGGTTTTATATTAAAGTCAGCATCAGCTTTTGTAGGGTAACAGTGATAACCATTGTAACCATCCAATAACAAAATGCTTTATTTTGTACCATGTCATAAGAAATGTAAAAACCTCTCAAAACCACTATGATTGATGAATTGTTTTCTATCTGGCTTACATGAGGATCTAAGTTGCATTATGCTTTGTGACAGTCTACCCTACAAGCAGACTATAATTTCTTCCTCTTAGCCACTAACGTCCATTTTCCTGCTGGCTGCAATGTGTAGCTGGTAAAATTAATTTTTCCCTACTGTTTATGGCTACTTTACATAGAAGCAGAGGTCCAACCATTCTTTTTACTTTAACCTCTGTAACAGGTCTTATTTTCAACATCATAGATGTCCCCTCAATGCAGTTGCTGTAGCCTTTTTTATTTT
>CABFOQ010022196.1:41839-53205 GCA_900660455.1 Gephyroberyx darwinii | reverse complement strand
ATGGAGAGAGGGAAAGAGAGAGAGAGAGAGAGAGAGAGAGAGAGAAAGAGAGTGGACAAGTGAGGCTAGTATTGATGAATCATTTGATCTGAAACAGCAGATATGCATCTAGAAGGTAAAAGGGCACTGGCAATTTTGGAGGCCCAGAGTAGAAATCGTCTTTTCTTAATCTCCTGAGAAACAGGGGAGATCTCAATTTTGTGATCGCCTTCATCTGAAATGTTTCTCCTAAAACCCCCTTAGGAGCAATGAGGAGACATCAGAGAGAGAAGATGATGTTATGTGGTATGCGCCTTCAAGCTCTAAGCCACCAGGACACACAGGAGAAAGGACTCTTGAGACTATGAGATAAATATGAAGATGCTAACATGTGACATATATAACAGTAATGAGCTCCTAATATATGGCTGCTGCCTGCTGGGTTCTATAGGAAAATGCAACACTATTGACTTTTCTTTGATCTTTCTCTAGTCTTAGGGTTTCATATTCAGGAGAGTTAAATAAGACTTCAGATCATTTGGAGATCTCTTGTTTTGTTTCTCCTGAGTTGAATTTGAGAAATAGGAGAAAATGTCTTTAGTCTTTTGTGTCCTTTTGAGCTCATTTGTGTCTAGGAGACATAAAAGGGATATTTATGAAATCTCTTCTAGGATTTTGCTTTCCTATGGGGGGTGAAAGAAAAGCACAGGTTGTACGAGTCATATGGTAACACTTGCAGAACACACTCCTCCAAAGTAATATTATACACTATTATTGGAGGCACTTTGAGTCACTTCTCCATACTAAAAGTAAATGTATCTAAATTTGGAAAGGTAATTTTTATTTAATAAGTTTATTTCACCTTTAGTTAAATTGATGATAGATGGACAATTCAGAGGCACTCTCAAAAGAGCCGTGAGGCGAGTATTTCTTCTATCAATACAGGCAATAATCTAGATGAGGATTAACACTTATGTCTCAGCAAGATTTGTGAAAAATTAGATGTTCCTTTAAAGTATTGGATACCGAAAATTATATATCAGCATTTGGTCTCTGCTTGAGTGGATCAGGGTAACTTAAGATGGCTTTTGTGATCTCCCAAGCAGGAAAACTGCGACCCTGGCGCTTTTTCTCTCTCTCTTTTCTTTCTCTCTCTCTGATTTGCTTGTATTTATAAATTGAGCTCTTTAAAAATATCCATTTTATGTCTTTGATGAATTTACGCTAGTAAAGACATCAAATAATGTGAAAATGTCTTCATGAGTCATGTGACAAGACATGTGACTGTGAAATCAGCTTATCTTTATGAGAAAACTGATCAAGTATGGATAACCCAACCAGATTAACACTTGATTGATGCTTCTAATAACCTTCTCTACAGATGGCAATATAAGCCCCAATCAATGCCTCATTGAGGCCACATCCATCCACAATAAGTGCACTGTGGAAATAAATCTACTAACAGACCCATTGCTATGTAATGGATGTAAATTCAACCACCTGTGCTAGTGTGGATAGATCTAAATGCATCTAAATGAATCCAGCCCTCACTGTATGGTTAAAAACATTTACAACAGTAGAGATGTAAAAGTTTGGCTAAAACATATTTGAAACTTGCCTTAAAATGAGCAGACTTAAAAATGACTGCAATATACAAACCCAACAGGAGCTGGAGTAAATGAGCTCAAATGGTTGTAATGTAACTGAAACATAGTTTACATGTTTTAATCTCAAATTCAGCCAACTGTCATTTCTTTGTGGGGCACAGGTTTCTTTTTTGTTGTCCTTGACTAAAGTCATTTACTATACACCCATTCCGGTAGAGTACATCTTTGGCCACTGGATCAGACTCTTACCTTGGGTTTCTTGCGGAGGTTAGGGGAGAGCTTGAGGCTGGTGACGTAGCCTCGGTCATCCCCCACTATGATGATAGGATAAACAGGGTTGAACTCAATGTGAGTCAGCTTGGTCTTCTTCTTGGCCACCACTGGCTGCTGGCAGATGGCCTCATATTTGTTGATGTGTAGGTCAAAAATATGAACCTGAAAAAGATGAGCGATCAAAGGAGTTTGGAGTCATAATAGTGATGAATAGGGAGAAAACCTTTTTTGCACTTTTAAAAATTCTTATGCTCCGGCATCTGAACAGACATTATGGGAATACAGCACTACCACAACAATGTTGACAGAAGATTTATATATATTTTTTAAATTAAATAAAAACCCTGTTGCTCAATGTATTCAGGTTGAAAGATTTCCAGATAAGTGAGGATTAAATCTGCTATTACAGTAGCTCAGTAACACTGTTGGCTTTTGAGTTCATGTGTGTGCATGTCTTGTCTCTATTGTGAGAAGGAGAATGGAAGAGCACAAGCCTCTGGAGGGATGCAAGCCTGACCAGCTGGTGCAAGGAAGTGCGTTTCCGCTAATCCAATGTGCGTGCAGTACTGTGGTTATGTATGTTCATGTGTGTGTGTGTGTGTCTTGGCAGCCCCAAGACGAAATCATCAGCACCTCATCCAGAAGGAACCAGATCACAGACATTCTAATTTCAGCCTAAGTGCTTTTAGGCAATCTGTCGACAACAAATGAGCCCACTCTAAAGCACAGCCCACTCCTTTTACCAGAAAGATGATTGTGCCTGGGCTGCTCGGGGGCACACTGTCTATGTGCACCAGCATCACAGTCATTGCTTGCAACCAGGATATGACTTTCTGTAACCTCTGCCACTACAGTCATTCTATCCAGTGCTTTCTCTGCAGAGATAAGCTCTAATGTAATATTAGTCATCACTGACTGCAGTACCCATTGACCACATCTGGCTATGATATTGACATTTGCCTCAACTTTGGTAGCAACCTTATATTGGCATCGATACACACCCACCCCACTGACAAATTTGATGTAAATTATCTGTTTAAATGACGTCAAAATGGTTTATAGGCTTAAATGAGGCTACACAGGGTTTAAAAGTGAACGTTTAGTAGATGTCTACAAAATGAAAGCATTAACTTCTACGTGTGGACTTTTCTGGTGCATGTTTCTGATATGTATAGCTGTGCATTGTTTAAATATGTAATAATGTACTTAATCTATGTACTGTACTATGTAATGTACTGCTTGGTCTAAAACTGGCCAATACACAGCCCTGGGCTATATGAGAGCTAAAGCATAGACGGGACATTGAAAAGACATCAGTGGAACAGACTGTATCAGGAAAATTGCAAATTGTAAAGGAGGTCATGATATTTGTTCTGCAAAGGTACTACAATAAAAATTATCCATCTGAGCATTTTATCATCACAATCTCTCTCAGAAACCTTAAGTGGAGCCACAAATAAAAGAAAATGCATTTTCTATCTATAGGCAGATGTATTTATAATTGTTTATTGCTCTTGGTTATGAGTATGGGAGCTCAACTTCCTGGAATGAGCACATTTCAAGTATGCCAAAAGACATGTGGCAGACCATGGAGAGGAGGCTAAGAGGAGCTGCACAGAGAGTTGATGTGTGTGTGACGTTTTATTATTTCATCCTGACAATTTAATTGCTCAATAGTCAGCAGATGGAGAGGGGAGGACAGACAGAGAGAGTGAAGGGAAATGTTTGTTTGCACTACTCAACTCATTGTCATTCTTACACCTCAGCCTGCCAGTCAAGTCATTATCCTCATGAACAGGCTGGGCCGTCATCAACAGTAAATACACGTCAAGGAGCACACAACCCATGCTGAGTCACCACAGCTCTATCAGGAACTAGCCACAGAAAACGACCAAGGTACTGCAAAGACTTCTTGGGGAAGACTATCGATTACGCAGAGCAAAATAGAGCAAATTCTGTTGTTATTCTGTAATAAGTCTCAATGCGATAGTGACCTAACATTGAGGCTTGGCTTTGTCTTGGAATGAATGTGAAAATGGATGGTATTCAATGGATCAAATCAATTCTGAACATCACTATCATGATTACTGGTGACATATGCACTGTTTCAGAATGTTGCCTTAGCAGTTAATGCTATTACAGTCGTATTATTACATCGTAATAATCTGACGGAGGTTATAGGCTGCATTGAAATGACAGTTAAAGTTTGAATTGACTTTAGCACACTGTGTGTCTGAGTATGAGAAAAAAAAGCCAGCCACATTGACCTCGATCGACTCATATTTAATATTCTGCCCTTCCCGCTGCTTGGAGAGGAGAGGATATTTGTGCTTGCAAAAAAAAAATTGATGAGCTTTTAATGAGGCTTTTAATAGATGCTGAAAACTGTTTTGATTCAGTTTGAGAGATTAAATCACAATATACACCAGACTTCATATGCTTTTAGTGAATTCTGTGGATTTGATTTCCCTTGTGGGAAAGCTCTGTAATGCTGTCTTAACAGCTGTACACATTGCCAGCCAGTTATTTGCAACTTGCATACTATAAATGTGAGTTCTGATTTATATATATGAATTTGTTGAGAAATCTGAAGATCCATCGTCTGTTCCATTTCTTACCAAGATGTTTGGCTGTGATGTAATTTGTTGTGTGGTATGGAGGCAAACCGACTTTGTTATAGGTGCATCCTATGATGTACTACCATCTCCCCAAAATCTCAGTCAATGGGTAGGGGAGGACCCTCCCTGTCCCAGGCATAGCTACTCTTAAACATATTTCATCGGCCAAGGACAAGGACCGTGAGGGAGAAAAGACTAGCAAGAAAGAATCTCTGGGCAGGAATATTGTAGAGATTGGGGAGATCAGATTTGGGGGGAAAATTGATAATCCCACGGGAAATAGGCAGCACTAATTGAAGGCCAGACATGGTGTTGTGGTCAGAGACACAGTGGACAGTGTATTTTGTTGATTTTACAGTGCCATGGGAGGACGCAGTAGATGAGTCATATGAAACGTGGTTGGAAACCAAGGATATATGGAGGTTGGATGCCAAGGTTTTGTGCCGCTTTAAGACTACTAGGTGAATTAGGCATTTGTGGGCAGTGAAGGATATGTCTGAAGCAGACATGGGGGACTGACTGGGGGAAAAAAGCACCTAATGTAGGCAGATGTCAAGTGGGCTGGCTCACTGTTAAGCCTTCTGGAGGTGTTGTGGGACTAAATCAAGGAGAAACATCTTTGTTGGAAGACCACTTGATGACAGACACGCACTGACACACTCCACCCTGTTAGATTAGGTGGCTAGTGAATGGTGCCAGTCTGATGGTTCTGTAGATATATGACGGCCTAGCCTGATGTCCTCTATAGTCACCATTTGTGGCTTAGTGCTTCTGAGTGATGCTGACCCTGGAATATGGCACAAAGGGTTATAACATCCCTTCCTGTGTATTGCTAAATGCATAATATGTTTTGCCTGTGCTGATAACGCCTAGGACTGGATGGGGGGGGGGCAACCAGTCATATAAGGTATTTCTCAAACTGCTCAGCTCTCATTTCCTCTCTGTCACTCTTACTCGACTTCACTTGGCATACTGGGCAGGAAATGTGTTAGACAGAACACTGGACTTTTATAGCACAGCACAGACTGGCGAGAGGACTAGACTGATCACGGTGGTAAACAGATGGGGACAGCTGGCAGCCATACTAACAAAATATGTGGAGATAAACAACACAGCACCCCCCAGACAACAAATGACTTTTGTTACAAAGTTGTTTCTGAACAAACTTGACTTCCCGAGGTTATTGAGTACTAGCTTATGATCACCACAAGGTTTTCCTCAGCTGAGTCTCTGCATCTACATTATTAGCATCATGATGAACTTTGGGAAATGAAATAACGGCAGGTGGGAGAGATGAGTGCAGCTGTTTTCTATGCTCGGAGGTAAATGTCACATGCAATCATAAACAGGTACACAGGGGAAATATGGGATCTTTGTGTCAGACGTGTGTGTCAGACAAAGCACCATATAGGTTCATTTTGCTTTTTTAACAACCAACTACTTGCAGTTGTATAGTCAGTCCATAGTCCAGACTTGAACAAAACACTTGAACAATTGGCAAATAATTAGATTTGAAATTGCTGGTATTCTGAAAACCTGAAATGGATTTAGATGGTTATTTCATCATGATTCTAAAGCAAAACTGATCATAGGTCAACCCATGAGATTTGCCCCTGTCTGAGATGCTTGATAAATCCCAGCCCAAAGCATGTACCTTGGAATTGAAATTTTTATTGATTACTAACAAACAACATTTAAAAAAACTGCTAAAATTCCTGAGCCAAACTCTGGGTTGAAAAGTGTACGTTTGTAAATCATTCTTACCTTGCCATCAGTGGTGACAGCCGCAAACACAGTGGAGGAGTATGGAGACCAAGCTACATCTCCAACTGCTGCATTAAGGTCAAAGGTGAACATGGGAGTGCTGGAAACAAACATGGACACACAAGATCCTTCAGCCTTCAGAGAGAGGCAATGGTAATTGAACTGAGGATGGTAGGTAGTACACAGCAAAAATAGATAGACAGTATAGGACGAGCTGTGCCCTGGTCCAAAGCCATTGTCATTACTCTTTTGTCCAGTGAATGGAAAGAGGGACGTGAAATCAATAGTCCCTTTTCATGCTACAGAGACTTTGAGTTCCAAGTGAATCTAGCCTGGTACCCTATTGTATCATACTGTGGAGATTTTCTCTCCTAAAAAAACTTTCTCAAATCTCTCTTTTATGTGTATCTGGGCATTATTATATATATTCTTCCTACGGTTTCCCTGGGGTGTAAGGCCATGCTTAGACTGGGATCCATCAGTTACAAAATGTCCAGACACCAATGCCTCATCAAAGCCTGGCAGAGAAAAGGAGTGGAGATCAAACAGAAGGCTCCTGCACACTGTGTCTTCATGTTATTAACTTGAGTAACACCACTGTGAGCAAGAGGATGAAATGAATGTTTCGAGTGGCTGGGACCCAGCACCTACAGAGCTTCTTTGAATACGTGTGTGTGTGTGTGTGTATGTGTGTGTGTGTGTGTGTGTGAAGAAAAACTTTCCCTTTTAATTAGTTGTAACTTGAAGTAGAATGACACAAACCCCAACCCCCAAAAATATAGCCTATCAAACTATGGAGATTTATAAAGTAGGGCCAGGTTTATCATAGAGAAGGCTGAGGTGCAGATTTATTAAGTCATCATTTCACCTGATTAATAGACTGGATGTGAGACACTCTTCTTTAACTACAAGCCTTTCATTTCATTCAGGAATGGCTAGAGAATAACAGTACCAGCCTCAGACCTCAAACACCTGATGCTAAAATTCATGTTCAGTGTGTTTGTGCAGAGAGCCAAATACCTCTGAATCCAAACATAACTAGGTGTGAATTTAGCTCTGAGTCAGAAGAATGTTAAAAATAGTTACGGGTCACCTTGAAAAACCAGCCTCTCATAATGATTTGATGATTACAATCATTTTTCATTCAAACTGCTTGTGCTGACAAGGAGTGGGCAACACAGTGGATTAGTGAAATATCACAGGAAATTGATATTGGGTCAGTGATGAAGATAAGGACGTGTTGAATATGAATTACAGTAATATTATGGAAAGACTGCAGGCATGATCATTTTGCTGTCCCTTCTTCAATGAATCTCCATTGACATTCATACACAAAGCATTGGGAAAGGCTTGAACCGTGATGATATAAATACAGTATCGAAGAGAGATTATCTAAGAGAGTGAAACTGACAGTGGAAAGCAAATGGAGACCCACATGACTCATCATGATATCATGAGATGTAACAATATGTCTGGTCTGAAGCAAAGTTATTATAGACAACAATAGATTAAAACTAAACTTACTGGAAAACCTCAAACCAAAATGTCTAGCTGTAATAAAATAAAATAATATCACTTTTAGTCTTTTGACCATTGCTATACTGACTGAAACGGAGGAACAATCCTCTAGTAATGAATGGGCTCAGATCAGCTATTTGACACAAACATCATTTTTCAAATAGGTACTACCAGCACACTCAATAAAGGCATAACCGTTGAAACACCACTGGAAAATAACTAAAATTAAAGAAAAAATTAAATCTGATAATAAAATATAAAGGGGAAAAATCACAAAATTATATTTAAAAAAATAAAACTAAATTATCAAATAATTAAAACCATAATACACTGCAAGTCTAAAGTCTTCATATCCTACTGTAGCCCCGCCCCAGTGTTCTTACTTGATGGTGTGGTCCCAAATCTTGACGGTCCAGTCAAAGCTACAAGAGATGAAGACCTTGGGGTGGAAGTGGTTCCACTTGACAGCATCCACCGGCATGTTGTGAGCATCATAGGTCTCAAGGAACTGGCTAGAGTAGGTCTTGGAGCACTGGGGGAAGACAACAAAGAGATTTGTACCCAATGGGATGCTATAAACATAAAACTTGTCTTAATAGTTTTATCACATAGTGTTCAGTTGTTAATTACATTATCTGTCATAATGTGCTGCTGGTGGCACCTGTTGTAAAGGTTTGAAACACTTACAAGAGGATCACTGAAACTTCCAGGAACTTTCCAGAAGAACGTATTGGATTGCAAATGGTACTTGCTTGACGTAAGTTATTAAACATTATGTACTGTAGCTTTATTTTAGAAGTCATACACGTCATCATTATAGCAAAAACATACACAAAAGTTAAAACTCTTAAGGCTACACAGTGACAGGCCCATGAGCCTTTTTTCTGTAAAAATCCAATGTTTGCATGACATTTATAGAATAACAGTTGCAAAAAAACAACAACAATCGTACTGCGGCAGAATTATATTGCAGGGATAAATCAGCTGGGCCATCCAGGACCAAATAGTTTGCTGGTCTGTGGGGACAGCTGTTGCATTTCCAGGCGCAGACAGCAGATAGCAGCCCTACAGCTAGCTGGCAGATTCTTTACCTGTCACCCCAGGGTATCTGAGTCAGAACCTGGAGGTGACAGACAGAACTGTTCCATCACATTTATGTGTATGTGGCACAACTGTGTATTAGTGTGTACAGAAGAGTGTGTGCTTCTGTGCACGTGTTTGTGTGTGTGCATTTGCCCACAGCATGCGTATCAAAGCAGAAATAACCACCATAGGAAGTAGACAATTTAGACTCTTAGTCTTTTCTCTGTTCCTTCTTGTGATCTTTCCATTTGTCTTTCTTGATGATGTACATTGCCTTGCATAAAGCCCACCATCAAGCAATCAAAAGTGTTTCAAATGCGTTTCATTAGAATTAAGCCCAATCAGTGAGGTACTCATGGTATTCCAAAGCGCTTCATCTTTAAGTATGGAATCTGAATGCAGTGAGGATCATTTCATTTCATGTCTGTTGTGGAGAGAAACTGTGACTATGAGTAACAACACAAAAGGACAAGTGAATAGACAATAATGAGCTTATCAAGTCACCCTTGACAAAAGAGCAACAGCATCTTGTCTGAACAGATACATATTCCTAATCATCATATGGGAAGGGAAGAAATGGAGTGAACTATTGGTTACAACTGACAGTTACAAGTAGGAGCATGATGGAGTTAAAAACTCCCACAGGTTGAACATCCAGTCACTGGAGATGATAGTGTCACAGTCTCCTATATAATTTGTGCTGCTGTGTGTGTGTGTGTGTGTATGTGTGTGTGTGTGTGTGTGCATTTACAGTTGTGCAATCAGGTGTGCTAATGTGTTACATTACTGGCACAGAAACTGACCTTGACTGTCATCATCCATCTTCCAGCTAGAGTATTTTTCTCCCTAGAACAATTGCCTGCTGTTTTATTTCTTTCACAGCCATGTAAGATGGACCAATGCAATAATTTGTTTTTAAGTTAAAATAATGTGAGGATATAAGAGATATAATAAGAGAGGCTTTCTGTCTACAATACTGTAGAGCGTGCACATAAGGGAGAAGAGCATAGAGAGGATGGGAGGTGATCCAAAAACTACCAGCTGTCTGATGTGGACAGAGAGAGGCTTTGCTTAAGGAGGCTCATTAAATGCTTAATGCCAAGCCTGAGGGTCTCCCAAGGGGCCACACACACACTGGCCACACACACGCGCGCACACACACACACACACTTGCATACACTGTTAATGGAAACTTTCCAGCTTGTGTACTCTCTGGAGTGCAAGCCCAGCAGGATATCTGGAACAGCACCACAAACAAAATGAGCTTCCATTTTTCAAGGCAGATAGTGGGAGACAGCGAGAAGCCCCGAGACGATCCTAATCTCATTTAGAGGTAGTGCGGAACTTATGTCAGGGTTTAGGATTTGCTGAAACAGCAAACATTTTTGATAGAAGCTTTTGTACAAATCATGATGTTTGAGAAAACAACTGACTTTAAAGCTTCACCTACCTAATGGTCAAAATTGGACAGAGGGTGCGGCCTCTCTATTACAATATTAAGTTTAGATTGTCTGACTTGTTTTATTTGTCTATCTTTGTCTATCCTGTTTGGTTGGAGTTTTGACTGATGAAGCTCATTGTTTGTGTCATTTGAGAAGTGGCCTATGCTATTATTCTGGCCATCGAGACAAATCCATCATACTGTATTCCTGGATTTAACTTAATTTACTTCAACGTAACTTACTTTGTGTATTTTCCCCTCCTCAGTGCCGACTAGGAAGAGATAGTCGATGTGTCTATGGAAGTCAAATGATGTACCACAAGCTGTGGGCAAGAGACATCAAACACTTAAATTAGCCATGCGCCGCTTAAGTAGAATTTCAAAAATACAAAAATACTAAGGGCCACATGTAAAAAAGCATCTTGGTTTTCTGCATTTTTCCCCAGGCAAATGTTAGATGAGAGCTGAGGTCAACCAGTATTTTGCAAATAATCCTCAGCATTTGTTTTACCCTGTTTGGAATATCAGTTGGTTGGTGTTTCCCACATAGGACAATGCAATGAGTGCAATAATATTGGGCAATCACAGGAAAATATATTTAAAAGCCAATTCAATATACTTTTCTGTGATTGACAATTTACCTGACACTATCTGAATTGTTCTACTGCAGTGAACCACACCCACATGGTACTCCAACCAGGTTAAAACAGGTTCTACAAATGATTTGCAAATAATATTTGACTCAGGTCTGGTATGGTATGGATACAAATATTATTTCTAATATAATTTATATCTCATTTTAATTTGTTTTTCCTGATCGCCCCAAACTAATGCTTTGAATCAATTGTAGAAGTAATGCTGAAATAATTTGGTATTCAGAATTTATTTTAATAAATAAAGAATTTATTCAGGCACATTAGTACACACATGCACAAGAAGACACACAGTGTAATTGAAGCCTTACCCATGCTGGGCTGCTGCACACCCTCTGGCCCCTCAGAGACAGCACCCTCCAATGAGAGCTTGATAATGTCCGTGAAGACCAGCTCGTTCTGCAGGCATACAAACGAAGCATGTCTGTAC